>JAADVV010000974.1:0-10867 GCA_023335905.1 Pythium pyrilobum
GATATCGCGGCGGAGAAGACACCCGGTATCCCAGCAAAGGAACACGAGAAATTCATCAAGTTTTTCAAGCTCCTTAAGATGGGTATGCCTCTCGAGCACGTGAAACTGAAAGCCAGTGCTGACGGCTTGGATGGCGGACTCCTCGAGACTCCAACTGTGCTCGTCGATGCCCATGGGAAGGAAGTGAAGGTGGCGGCTGCAGTGAAGAACGTCAAGGTCGCGGAGCATCCCATGTATGCGAAGTACTTTAAGCTACTGAAGATGGGCATGCCTCGCCCTCAGATGGAGCTCAAGATGGGGGCTGAGGGCTTGGATCCTAAGCTTCTCGACACGCCCGACGCGATGATTCCTGAGACTGCACCAGAAAGTGACGCGACCAGTAAGAAGCCAGTGCTCCCGCCCGCCCCGCCGAAGCCGAAGCTTCGAAACTTGTATTGGGAGGCTGTTCAAGAGAAAGAAACGAACGGTACCATTTGGGAGGAGGTTTTGCAGCCTGAAGCCACGCCTGAGACGGGCTCGGTGGCCTCGCTTTTCGCGGCGTCGGTGACGAAAGACAAGGTGCTCGACAAGTACGTCGACCAGCTCGCAGAGATCTTCGTCAACAAGCCGCCCAAGGCGAAGGAGGAAGAGTCCAAAAAGGCTGCTACGAAGAAGAGAGCCCCAACCCGAGTCGCCTTGATCGACGTGAAGCGAGCTAACAACATCGGCATCATGTTGGCGCGGTTCCGTCTCCCGTACGCGAAGATCCGCAACGCGATCCTGCAGGTCGACAAGGAGCTCTTGTCGAGCGAAAAGCTCTCGGCACTCATCCAGTTTGCTCCTGAAGACGCGGAGTTAGAGGCTGTCAAGAGCTACACGGGCAACGTGAAGCTGCTGGGTGACGCGGAGCAGTACTTCCGGGAGCTCATCGTGATCCCACGCATCTCTACGCGTTTGCAGGCGATCCACGCGACGTGGCAGTTTGACTCGTATGTGGAAGAACAAACGCATCTCGTGGACTCTGTGCGCAATGCCTGCAACGAGCTGAAGCAGTGTGCTCGTCTGCGTGAGATTTTCAAGGTCGTATTGACTCTGGGTAACGCCCTGAACGATGGCACAGCGCGAGGCGGAGCGAAGGGGTTCCGCCTCAGTATCCTTCTCAAGCTGAACCAGGTCAAGGCAAGCGACAACTCGATCACGCTGCTCAACTACGTCGCGCAGCTCTTGCGCTCAAAGGATCCTTCGATTCTCAACTTCAACGAGGAACTGCCGTCCATCGAGAGTGCCAGTCGAGTGACGACGCAGGTGCTGAAGGCAGGCGAGAGTGCAGTCCGAAAGGCGGCGACGCTAATTTGCGATGAGCTTGAGGAACACGCCAAGCTGGTGGCAGGCGACGAGGGAGAGGCCAAGGAGGACTCCGAATCGACTGACGGCGAGGCGAAGGCTGCGCAAGGTGACGATGCCCACGCGAAGGACTGCTTCCAGCAGGCGATTCGTCCGTTTGCGGAGCGTGCCAAGTTGACGTCTGAACGCATCCAGCTGGAGCTCGATGCGACGATGCGCAGCTTCGAGGACACCGTGTCGTTTTATGGCGAAGATCCATCGAGCGCCGACTGTGGGCCAGACGGGTTCTTCTCGATCTTCTACTCGTTCGCCAAGCTGCTCCAGACGGCCGACCGAGACAACGAACGTCGCCGTATCACGGAGGAGCGTCGTATCCGACGGGAGGAGGAGACCAAAAAACGATTGGAAATGCTCAAGAACAAGAAGAAGGCCTCGAGCTTTGCCGCGCTGAAGGAGGGCAACGTGGACGATATCATGATGAAGATTCGTGCCAAGCGCGTGGCGGAGAAGCGCAAGGAGCTCCTGGAGACGTCGTTTGAGGACGCCGAGCGACTGCGGTCCTCCTCACGCTCGAGCGCGAACAGCCAAACGCCGCGCAGTGCCAACGGCACGATGATGTCGAATGGAGGGAGCTCAGACGTGGCCCCGTCGCCGCGGAAGGGTGAACCCATTGAGGTTGCAGTGAAGTTGTCTAGTCTAGTTTAGTTTGGTTGAGGTAGTTGAGCCGCTGGACCTAATTTAATGGCCATGTCCTAAATTAGTTTCTCTCCACAGCCAAAGGCACGAAGCGGAACCGAGAATTGATAGATGGCCGACTTCCTGGAGTACGCGCGGCGGCTGCGCGGCGACATCAACGCGTTTGTGGGCGCTACGTCTCTGCGCTTGCCTGCGTCGCAGCCTCTAAAGTCCTGTGGGTACTTCCCGCAACACTATGTGCCTGCGGCGTCGCTCGCGTCCCACACGGTGCGTGTGGACTGCGACGTCTTCTTCTTGATGTCGGCTGCGAACTGACGGACGGCGCCGTTCGCAGCGTGCTTGCCATGGAGACAGCTACTACGAACATGCCCAGTCGCATGCTGTAGGCACTTTCCGTATCTAACCGCGCATGCCAGCCACGAGCTCGCGCCTGACCGTCTGCATGTCCAGTTTTTCTATCGGAAGAAGCTAGGATCCGCCCCTCTGCCGTCGCCCTCTCCTGAAGAAGACCACTCTCCAGAAGGTGCCGACACTGCTGACGGGGGTCTTGTGGAGCCAGCTAAAGCACAAGGCGAGACTCCTGCATGTGCTGACTCCGCGGTCATCCCATCTCTGCGAGCCCTCGCTGCAAATACAGCCGAGTTGTACGCCATCGTGCAGCAATGGCGCCGCATCCCTCGCGCCTTCGCACAGCTCCCACTCAGTGGCGACATAACCGTGTCCAAGAACAAGCTCGAGCGATGGATCGCTGCAGAGGTGGCTTGCCAACATGAGACGCGACTCGAGGACGTGGGTCACGAGCTCGTCGAGTACGTCGTCGGACTGCTCGAACACCCAGAGTTCTGCCATCCCGACTTGGTCGCGCTCGAGCTTGAGGAGTTCCTCGGGACGGGAGATGTCCAGGCGAGATGCCTCTCTGTAGATGAGCGTAGTTCTATGGCATGCTGATCGATGGCTCCTCTGTAGGCCTTCGTGTTAGCGTTGTGGAAGTTCATGGTCATCGACATCGGTCTCCAGGTCCTGCCAACAGCTCCCGTTGCTGCAGTACGTGTGGATAGAAGGATATCGTCTTGTCTCGCTCCTATCTTGGTGCTTATGGATCGTTGTGTTCCTGTAGCGTGAAGCCATCCGGTCCACGAACATATCGACTTACAGCGGTCTCAACCAGGCTTCAACGAAAGCGTCAGATACGAGTGAGCGTCCTCCCGAGTACCGACGCCGTCGCCCGTCGTACCGTGCGAAGAATAACCGAGCCGGGCCGTACGACTTACTGCGCGAGATTCTTGCAAATTCGATGGCTCAGCTCAGCGAGGGGACTGGCCGAACGTTGGTGGAGACACGAACTAAGCCAGCGAAAGCTGCAGAAGGAGAAAGTCGCCACCGAAAGAGTGTGCTACCAGCCGCGAATTGGAGTGAGTACACAAATGCGCTCAGAGTTCGAGATATGTCGAGGCGAACTGCAGAAGATAAGAGACACATTGGCACAGCCCGCGTCCACCGTCGGTCGGCAAGCCGGTCTCCTCCTCGCTGGACTCGTGATCAGACTCGAAGTCGTGGTCGCAGCCCGAGTGGACCTTGCGATCGGCGACGAGACCGTGAACGGAATCGAAGTCGAAGTCGCAGCCGCGACCGTTACGGCAGCCATCCTGGCCAAGAACGTCGTAGCAATCGATACGACGACAGGAAGTAGCCCACCAAGCGTGGGCTTCTCGGCACTCCACAGCGAACCAGTGTACTTCAAGCGTGGTCCAGTCTACCTACGGCACCATAGCAGCATTCATCCCGCCGCGACTGGTGGTGAGGTTTCATACGATCATCCGCTTTTGCTACCGCTCGAGCGCGTATTAATACTCAGACTCGCCTTCCCATCCTCAGCACAGACTGCAGTGAGAGCTTGGAATCGCGTCCGCACTCTCCAGAGAAAGGAAACGCCATGCTACGACGCCCACACCACAACGCAGGGGCTTCGAATAGATTTCCGATGGATTGCGCCTCGGAAACCCGAGTCGCTCGGCGTGCCACGCGGCCGCTGCGCGCTGTTCCACGCCAGAACAGCCATTCTTCAAGTTCTTCTCGTCTCACCCCACGCCCCCAAATCGAGTCCAAGCTACGACCATGGCGAACCGCTTCTCGTCGGGCCCAGCTCCGAGTCAGAACAACAACAATTTCATGACCGACCGCTCGAGCACTCGGTGCGTCAAGCCGCCCGGCGGCGGCTCCACCATGGGCTCGCTCATCTTTGGTGGCGGCAACGACAACGACAGCTCGTTCATGGACGAGCGGAAGACGCGCCGCTTCAAGAGCCAAACGCCAGAGCACAACCCGATTGTGGAGAAGGACTCGTTCTACGGAACGCCGACGTCGTCGCAGCGCGAGCGCGAGCGGATCACGGCCGCGCCGGGGGCCATCGGGCGAGACGCGCTGGTCGTGGCTCCACAGCAGCCTGCGTTCACTCGCCACGGCAGCAGCAACAACAACATGGCCGACTGCCTCGCCGGGGGCTCGAGCAACAACGAAGGCGACAACCAGCGCCGCACGCGCCGCATGTACGGCCCGCCGGGCGGCGCCTCGTCGTTCAAGCTCGGCTAAGAGGCTCCTCCCACCACCACGACTCTTCTATTTAGTTAGGATGATAGATAGATAGCAGCTCGCTCTCCTCTTCTCGTCGTCTCCCTCAATATACACGATACGATCTCCAATGATCACAAAAACTCGACATTTGCATGCGGTTCCGCCACCAGCACTATCTTTAGGCCCGCCATGCTCATCCCGATCGTGTTCGCGAAGGAAAGCCCTATAAACAGGCGAGACACAGCCAGCGGACCGCTTTCCAGTGGTGCGCTTTTGGTGCCATCACCCAGATCTGCCCGCGCGGTGTACGCGTGAGACAAGATGGGGTCTGCCGAGTCCAAGGTCGCCGCGCAGCCCCTCGTTGCAGTCGCCCCAGGCGTAGCCGGGGGAGGACAAGGAGGGCCTGGTCGGCCTCCGTCTCGGCCGCTCGTCTCGGTCGTCACCTGCAACTTGCTGAAGAAACAGAACCGGACAGCGCCAGCAGCTCCGAGTGCAAGTAGCGCTTCCGCGCCGTCGTTGCCGACAACACCACGAAGTTCACCGACCATTGAGACCGTGAAAGAGGCTAAGCCACCGTCTCTGACGAAGTCCGCGAGCGGGAACGGAGGGCCGAGCTCTCAGATCCTCACAGCGAGCAAGGCTGTGAGTCTGAACCAGCTCACCCCGGAGGAGCTGTCCACGCAGCTGCTCAAGGCCGTCAAGAACGGCGACCAGAAGCTCGTCGAGCGGATCGCGGAGATCGCCGCGGCCAAGCAGCAGCCGATCGTCAACATCCGGGGTATGTGGGAAAGCACGCCGCTCATTTACGCGTGCCAGTACTGCCATGAAGGGATCGCGCTGTGGCTGCTGCGAGCGGGCGCCGACGTCCACCTCGCCAACGAGAAAGGCGTGACGGCGTTGCTTCTCGCGAGCCTCGAAGGAATGGTCGCTGCTGTGCGAGAAATCGTGGCCCAATCCGCTGGTGGGGCGGCCCCACATGATGGGCTGATCCCCATCGACGAGCAGATCGGCGTCGTGTACAATTCGGTCGCCGACGTCAACGTGCGCGCGAATCCGCTGCTAGCGGCGAGCATGAACGGCCACGTGGAGGTCGCCAAGATGCTGCTGGCGAGCGGTGCACTCGCCAACTGTGGGGTCGCGGCGGCGTCTGCGAGCGGGAGCAAGTCGGCGCCGTCTGCAAGTGTACGTGGGAGCGGCGGGGGCGGCGCGCCACGCCAGTTCCCGCTGTTGGTCGCAGCCAAGTACGGCCACACCTCAGTCGTGGAACTGCTGATCAGCCACGGCGCTGGCATCGCCGAGGTTGACGACAACGACAACCACGCGCTGCTTCTCGCGTGTGAGGCCGGCCAAGAGGACTGTGCCATCGCGTTACTGCGGCAGCTGCCGCCGACGGAGTACGCCGTGTGGAAGAGAGGCAACGTCCACGGCTTCACGGCGCTCCACTATAGTGCGGTGCAAGGGCTGGCTCGAGCGATGGAGTTCATGCTGATCCAGCTCCAGTGGAAGGACGACGCGGCGTTTCTGAACGCGACGAGCGCCACGCGCCACGAGTGCGCGGTGCTGATGGCAAGCAGGAAGAAGCAACTCGATGTGGCCAGGCTGCTGTTGCAGTGTGGAGCTGACGCGCTGCTAGCAGATCGAGGGGCGACGTCAGCTATTGATGTACTCAAGCGAGAGAGACGAGACGAGCTCGTACAGATCTGGCAGGACCAGCAACTGAAACGCCAAGACGTAGCCGGTGGGACGGAGCAAGCCGGGGATGGATCGGGTGCATCGAGCTCTGCTGAAGTATCCGCCAAAAGTGACGAGCACGGAGATTCCGTCGCGACAACAGCAGCTTCCACATTCGAATTCGCTGGAGATGCCGATTCCCCCTTTCCATTGCAGCCAAATGTTGACGGCGGTGAAGAGGAAGCGAAGGGCCAAGTGCCATCTAACGGCACAGCGGCGGTCAGTAATGCCCTGTTGTCGGCTCCACCAACCGCAGCGCCAAATGTTCAGACAACTCCGACGAACGAAGGTTCCCCAGCGATCGTACCGGCAGAGAAGAATGACGGTATGACGAGTGTCGTCGAAAAGGCCCCGAGCACACTTGATCCTCTGCGAGAAAAAAACGCACAGCGAGAAGGAGTGAGCATCTCCTCGATGGTTTCGACCCACCAGGTCGACGGTCAATCCGTTCATGAGCAATCCTCCGTATCAACCAGTAGAGACAGCCTGCAAGAAGGAAACGAAGATCAGGACGTGGAGCAGCATGAACAGCCTACAGATGATTTTACGGCGATGGTAGCTCCGCAGCGAAGCCATAGCAGTCGATCCAAATCCAACGCGCAGAACCGACGGCCGACTGGGTACATGGTGGAACCACAGCTCAAGACCAAGTCGTTCTCGAAGCTGGTTGTGCCGTCGACGTTGATGCAGGAGACTGATGAAGGACAGGAAGATGAGTTCATCCATGAGGAGGTGGAGCGTGCAACCACAAACGTGGTGTATCCTCAGCTAGAAGCCTCCACGACACTCGAGTCGCGCCACCACGTAGACCAGCCTGACGAGCGGCGTGTCTCTGTGGACGTGGAGGATGCGCCGACTCACATGCCCCTTTCATCCGCGCATCCATTGAGCGTTGGAGCCAGGATCCCTCTCGATCAACAAACGCCATCTTCCGCAGTCGACGTAGGTGCGCAAGACACAGAATGTGTAGATGAGAGCGTATCTCCCGTCAAACCGCAGTCGGAAGATCGCAAGTCGTCGTCGTCTCCACGGAAAGAACGAGAAAAACACAAGAAAAAGAAGCGCCACTCGCGTAAGAAGGCGTCGTCGGAAGCCAGTGCCTCGCCTACAAACACAAAAGACGGATCCTCGCCATTCCTTGCAGTTTCAACTGTCGCTGACGACGATCGAGGTCCGTCAATGCGCACTGATGGAATAGAAGACGATCAAGGCAGGCTAGATGATGATTTTTAGGGCATATACGGTGGAATAGATGCAGTTTTAGAATGGTCGAATGTTGTTGGTACCACGCAGAGAGTTCTTGAGTTGCTTGGGGTCCGCCCACGACGACGTCATGTAGTCCTCCGCGTCGTCATCCGCGAGCTTCTTGAGCTCCTCCTGCTTTTTGAAGTAGAACGCCATCATCGCCTTACGCTCGTCTTCGCTCACGGCCGCCTCGCGCGCGGGCATACCGCCCCCTTTCTTCTGCAGTTTGACGACGATCTTGGTCTTCTCGTTCTTCCCCACAAGGTCGCGCACGTGCTGGTCGCGGAAGAACTGCTTCCCTGCCCACCACACCTCCGTCGTGTCCTCCGGCATCACCTCCAGGACCGCAGAGCTCTCCGCGAGCGCCTCTTCGACGTCTGGTGCATCCAGCAGCAGCTTAATTGGGTCGTACGACGGGAGCCCCATCGGGAACGCCATCATCACGGCGCCGCGGATGTTCATGAGCTTCTCGCCCAAGACCTCTTGCTTCATCGCCACTCTCTGTGTGACCTGGAGCTGGCTATTAACGTACGCCTTGGCGTCCTCGGCGACCTGTGTGAGCACGCTCGTGAGCTGCGGACCGACGCCTTCGCCTGTGCGCATCCCGAGCGGATCGGGCTCGTAGTACTCGCCGCGTGCCTTGCTCTGGTTGTCTTCCTGGTACTGGTCGAGCCCCTGCTCGTTGGGCGCCTTGGCGACGCCGTGCTTGGCCAGCCCGGGTAGCGCGTCCGCGAGCGCCTGCAGCCGCAGCCGCGCGTTGTTGATGCGGCAGAGCTCACGCGCCAGCGCGTCGTTGGACGCGGCCGCCGTGGTCTCGTACAGGAACTCGTTCTTGTCGCCGCGCTTGACGTGCACCAGCACCATGGCTCGCTTCTCGTCGGAGGAGGATTGGGAAATGTGAGCAGCTCAAGTGTCTTTTCGGTTCTTTCGATGAACCGCGGCGGGCGGATACTGAAAGGGTGTATCCGGACGAGTGTATACTGGACGTATAGTTGCTGCCGTGGCAGTTTCCATGGTCTCACAGCAAAAAACGCGCATTGGCGCGGAGGGCCACCAGTCACCATGACCATGTCCATGACAACGACGGCGGCGCCCACGCAGCAGCGGCGAGCAAGCGCGAAGATGGCGACGGTGGCGGTCAAGAGCGCGGGCTCCGCTGCTGCAGTGGCGGCGCCACGGCGGCGCAGTGCCAACGCCACTGCCACGAGTGCCCCAGCGGCAGGAGCAACCGCCGCTTCGACCGAGTCCGCGCCGCAGCGGCGCCGGCGGAAGTGCCGCGTCTCGGTCGACATCTCGGCGTGCCGCTACGCGATCATCCGCAAGTGTCTGCGCGAGCGCGACTTTCGGCTCGTGAAGAAGGGCGCCGAGCCGAGCGGCACGCTACTGCCCAGCAAGTGGGACATTTGGTGGAGCGACCGCGGCGACTTGCTGCGCGACCTGCCGCGGCTCTCGCCCTTCCAGAAGGTCAACCACTTCCCGTCCATGGAGGAGATCTGCCGCAAAGACTTTCTCGCCAATAACCTGTGCGTAATTCTATCCCTTGATTAAAAGTGCGTGGTAATTTCGCTCACTCTGGCTGTGCGTCGTCTTCTCTTCGTGCGATACGGTAGGAACGCCATCTTCAAGGTCTTGCCGAGCGAGTTCGACTTCTTCCCGAGATCCTTTCTCGTGCCCGCTGAGGGTGTCGATCTGCGGTCAGCGATGGAAAGTGGACCGAAGAACGCCACCTACATCGTCAAACCGCGAACGCTCTGTCAAGGCAAAGGCATCTCGCTCATCCAGTCATACGCGAATCTTCCTTTGCATGAACCCTGTGTCGTGCAGCGGTACGGAGTTCACAGCGGTAGATCGCAGGTTACTATG
This sequence comes from Pythium pyrilobum, assembly GCA_023335905.1. Taxonomy (NCBI): domain Eukaryota; phylum Oomycota; class Peronosporomycetes; order Pythiales; family Pythiaceae; genus Pythium; species Pythium pyrilobum. The sequence continues at coordinate 9,430 of JAADVV010000974.1, forward strand.
AGGGGGCTAAATCACAGCGTGTTCGGTTGTGGCTCAGGTACATCGACAACCCGCTGCTGATTGATGGGCTCAAATTCGATCTCCGCGTCTACGTGTTGGTGTATAGCGTCCACCCACTTAAAATTTACATCTTCCGCAACGGACTCGCTCGCTTCTGCACGATGCCGTTCCAAAAGCCTACGAAGAAGAATCTCAGCAAGAAACGCATGCACCTCACCAAGTACGTCACCCTAAGACGCGGGTCCTGCTACGTCAGTTCTTGTAACTTTTTTTCCCTATCCAGCTACGCCATCAACAAGAGGAGCAAAGATTTCCAGCAAGCGACGACTCACGATGGTGAAGGCCAGGCCAGCAAGCGCAGCCTCACTTCTGTCATGGAGTACCTCGACGACTCGGGGCGGTGCTCCAGTGCACGCGTGTGGGACCAGATCTGTGACATCGTCGTGAAGACGCTGCTCTGCGTCGAGCCAAAGCTGCAGTCGTCCTACAAGAGCTACTTCGGCGCGAATGAAGCAGCTGAGGCTCAGTGGGGACCCAAGTGCTTTGAAATTCTGGGCTTCGATGTGATGCTTGACGCTGCGGGGAAGGCGTGGCTGTTCGAAGTCAACCATGCACCGAGTTTCGCGGGCGATTCGCCGCTGGATCGCGAAGTCAAGACTGCTCTTATCGCATCAACTCTGGACATTGTTGGAGTGACCAATGAGAAGAAACTTCAGTTCATGCGGCAACAGCGCCATGAGTGGACGAAGAGACTTTGGTCAACAACCAGCCAGACACAACCCAAAAGTGGGCGGGAGGGTGGCAACCAAGCACCTGCAGAGCCCGCGAATGTGCCAGCGTCGACGGCCATCCACGCAAAGTCTGATGGTCTCGCGCTGAGTACTCCGAGCGGTTCGGACTCGGATGATACTCAAGAAGACGAGGTCGGCGATCTCGAAAAATCTGAGACTTCGGTGTTGGCCCCCGGTGGAGGGCACGACAAGCCGAGTCTGAAGAACGTCATTTTTCGTAGAAATCGGGTCATCCCAACTGCCGAGCGTTTCGAGTCGGCCCCATTTGGAAACGAGTACTCACTGTTGTACCCTACCGAGCGTATGGACTCGAATCGATTTGTCACGATACGAGATGCAGCCCAGGTGAACAAGTCGAAGCTGTGGAATTAGTCGTTAACCCATCATTCACCGACACATCTTGGTCATCCAAGCACTTTTGACTATTAACCAACAATAGTATATTATTTTATCTGGTGTTTTGTATGGACTGATTTTTATCCTGTCAGCAAACTATTTGTATGGGAAAGTGATCTCTTGCTCAATACAGTACATGCTGATCCAACACAAAATCACTAGAGCCAAGGGTGATACATACAGACAGCAACTGTATGCACGAGTTTCCCACAGCCAGTCATCTCTCAAGTTCCGAAATATATCAAACAAAA
>JAADVV010000975.1:0-10867 GCA_023335905.1 Pythium pyrilobum
ATCATGCAGCGAGCATCGCGGTTCAAGGAAGGGGGAAGAGGAGGCGGGGGAAGCCAACGTGCGGGCGTAGGGCGATTGCCACCGAAAGACCAGCACCACCTGGGCCGCAGCCACGGTGGACGCGCCCATTTTCCCGCGTGACCAACTTGCTGAGGCCGTGATGGAACGGCCTCGAACGCCCGATCTTTTGCGGCTTCGCGTCCCACTCATACCTGCGGCGCCCGCCGTACACAGCGTGTGTCGACGCGGGAACCCGCGCACCCGCGCCGCCTGTAGGACCCACAGTAGTCACTCGCCGCCGGTCCACTAGTGTCCACGTCCCGCGCGCGCTGAACCCACGCCCACCCATGCAGGCGGCAGACGTCCAGCGCGGGATCGCGTGCCACGCAGCGTGGAGATCAAGCCGTCTCCGCATCCATCCGCTTTGCTGTCTCTTTCTGTTCGGCGCTGCGACGTCCTCCACGCGTGTAATCCCCTGTTGCCCGTATCCCCCCCATCTTCCCCTCTTCTTCCATCGAGAGCTCTTGGGGAGCTACGGCTCCTCCCATGCCCACACGTCGCATGAACTGGCTGCACGAATCTCGTCAGAACGTACCTGAGTTACGGTACGATGTACCTAATATTGTCCAGTCGTCGGTACCGTTCCGGGCCGTGGTGTCGTGTGGTTGTAATTGTGGCCCCCCCAGGGGGGGTTCTATTGTTTTCCCTTCCCCCCCACAACCGGACGACACATGAGTTACCGCCTCGCGGTCATTAGTTACGACGGGGTCACTCCCCGATTGACGATCGGAACGCGATCTCGCTGGATCGTGTATTGACCGCGGCTTCGTGACCTCGAGTACCGTACTGTAGCCTCGGGGGCAGGGGGCTGCGCGACTGAGGGCGGACCATCCCATTTCCCGACGACAGACAGACCGGCGTCGCGCAACTCCGGGCGCGATCCATTCCGAATTGGCCGAGTTCCGGCACCGCCACTCCGTCCGAGTCACCATGGACCGGTTCATGCTGGACGATGTCGAGGACGCGTACGACGCCGTGGAGCCGCTGCGCCCAAGCTCCTTCGACATGAGCTTCACGCTGAGCACGAGCGGCGACGGCAGCTACCAGGACCCGCGCAACCCGCTCCACCACGCCGTGCGCGGCAGCGAGGACGCGCGCGCACGGAGGCGCACGGGCGCGGCCGTGGGCCTCACGTCCATCTCGGACAGCGACGTCGCCGGCTTCAACGCGCAGCAGTCCGCCGCGGCCGCGGCCGCGCCCGCGTACCACAGCGACAGCGACGACGACGACGACGAGGAGGAGAAGGACGCCGGCGCCGCCAGCGGCGGCTCGACGTTTGCGCGGTTCTCGTCGGCGGTCAAGGCGCGGCGCACGACGCTGCTCCACGAGCGCGGCCGGCTCCACGCGGACGAGCAGTCGTTCGCGGGCTTCTCGCCGCAGCTCGACGCCGTGCCGAACGAGATGGGCGCCATGAAGCTCAAGTCGGGCAAGCGCAAGAACGTGACGAGCATCGCCGAGAAGCTCGAGGAGAAGGCGCAGGAGGCCATCACGATGTCGAGCCTCGTGAGCAACATGTCGTGGAAGCTCGTCAAGCGCATGCAGGACGTGCACGTGTACCGGCCCGCCGTGGTCAGCGACGAGGACGCGTCCAAGGTGATCTTCCGCGTCTCGTGCGAGGTCAAGGCGAGTCTCCACACCGTGATGGAGTATCTGTCGCCGCGCGACAGCCAGAGCTATTTCGATATCGAGTCCAAGGTGTTTCCCGGGCTTCTCCACGCTTCTGTGATCAAGAGAATGGAGATCCCGCCGCCGGCGCCCAAGGAGGAGCAGGGCGGCGACGCCGGCGACAAGGACAACCTGTCTCCGCGCACGCAGAACTCGTCGACCGACGAGCCGTCTGTGAAGGACCTGCCGCGGCTCCAGGTCAAGTGGCACGCGAGCCGCTTCGCCGGGCGGTTCGTCAAGCCCGTGGATTTCTTTTTTGTCGAGTATTCGAACGTGGACACGATGCCCGACGGGCGCAAGCGCGGCTACGGGTACGTACGGTCCGTCGAGTCGTTCAAGGGCGACGAGCTCGCGACGCGGCTCAACAGCGAGCGCGTGAGCATCCCCACCAGCGTCTCCAAGTGCAAGCGCGCCGTGATCAACAAGGGCATCTACATCGTCACGCCCACGGGCGGCAGCGGCGCGAGCGCAACGGGCACGTACGAGGTCACGCTCATGATGGTGGTCGACTTCCAGGACCAGTTCAGCGCCGCCGTGGGCCAGCGCATCATCCAGAACTTTACGTCGCGGCTCATCGGCATCCGTGAGCAGCTCTACAAGACGCTCTTCCAGCCCGTGAGCCTGATCGCCAAGAACGAGTGGGCGCGCGGCAACCGCTGCGGCATCTGCCGCGCGACGTTCTCGATCGTCAAGCACCGGCACCACTGCCGCTCGTGCGGCGAGGCCGTGTGCGGCCAGTGCAGTCGCAAGTGGGTCGTCCAGCCGGGCGCCGTGCAGAAGGACAACCAGACGCGGCTCTGCACGTCCTGCTCGCTACAGGCGAGAAGCTTTTTGCGGCCCGACTCGCAGGCCGGCGGCGGCGCGTCCGGCTCGGACGTCGGCTCGCCCGAGCGGATCCTCTCGACGTCGCAGACGCAGTTCTCGAGCCGGCTACCGACGCCACCACCGCGGTCCGATCCCGTGGGGATTTTGACCAACAACGGCAACACTCTCGGCGGCGGCGGCGGTGGCGGCGTCGACCTGGGGCTGCGCGCGACCGTGCGGCTGCCGACGCGCGCGGACGTGCTACCGCAGGACATGTTCCACAGCGACGTCTGCGTCGCGAGCGTGATCACGACCGAGGCGGACGCGCAGGCCGCGGCCAAGATGGCGTTCGAGTCGCTGGTCGCAGAGCTCGGCGGCTCGTCGCCGCACCTCATGATGGTCTCGTACTCGAACGCGCACGACGGCAACCTGATCTACCAGGCGCTCGCCGAGATCGCGCCCGACACGCTGTTCATGGGTGGCACATCGAGCGGCGGCGTGTTCACGGACGCCGGCTCGATCGACTCGGGCCCGGCGCTCGGGCTCTGGGGCATCTACGACCCGGAGGGCTCGTACACGGTGCTCAACGCGGACCTCCACGCGGAGACGCCGCGCGACGCGACGCGTCGGTGCCTCATCTCGGGCATGCGGCTGTTGTGCATGGAGCCGGAGGAGAGCCCGGACTTTATCTGGATGAACCTGTCGGCCGGCACGGAGGAGGTCGTGGTCAAGGCCGCGAACGAGGTCGTGGACTGCTCGTTCAGCATCATCGGCGGCGGCAGCTACCTCACGAGCTCGGCCACGCGGTTCCCGGCCACGCAGATCTGCTCCGAGGGCGGCGAGCTCGGCTGCGTCACGACCCACGGGCTCTGCTTCGCGATCTGCTCGCCGTCGGTCGAGGTGGCCCACGCGTGCTTCACGTGCTACGAGCCCAAGGAGAAGAGCTTCTCGGTGACCAAGGCCATCGGCCGCGAGCTGCAGACCTTGGACCAGAAGCCGGCGTTCGCGGCGCTCAACGACGGCTGCCGCGGCATGCTCAGCGAGTACGTGGCCGAGCCGCTGCGCTTTGACCTCGAGAAGACCAAGCTGCCGCTCTTCTACCCGCTCGCGCGTCAGCGGCACGAGTCGCGCACGGCCAAGCTCTCCAAGTTTCAGGTGCTGCAGCCTTTCCAGGCGTTGGAGGACGCGTCGCTCGTCGTGGGCTGCGAGGTCAAAGTGGGCGAGCGGCTGCGCATGATGTCGATCGCGCAGGACACGATCGGCGAGCGCATGGTCATGGGCTTCCGCGAGGCGCTGCGCTCGAGCATCCCCGTGATCGAGATGGCCAACGTCGTGGGCTGCGTGCTCACCGTGAGCTCCAACTACCCGGCCATCCTCAACAACGAGACGCACATGCTCGCACTCGCCACGGCGCGGTGCTTCAAGAACAGCAGCGTGCTCGGGTCCGTGTCCTCGGGCCAGCAGGGCGTGCTGCTCTGCACGACCGAGGCCGTGCACGCCAACGCCATGGTCTCGTCCGTGCTCATCACGAACCGCAAGAAGGCCATCCGGCTCGACCCGCTCAAGCCCGTGCTGCTGCGCCGCTTCAGCACCTACTAGATCCCGCATAGCCTCTCCGTACCATACGCGTGTCTTTTCATTTTTTTTAATTTTATTTGCTCGTCCATGCATTGGAAATGGATAAAACGTTACGACTCCTTCTGGCTCTACAAGTCGTCGACGTCGCCTTCGTAGCGCGCGACGCTGCGGTCCGAGAAGCGTGGGAACGCGCGCGCAATGTACGCGCCGCGGTGCTCCGGGTTGGTGATGAAGAGCGAACCGGTGACGCCGATGGCCGCCGCGGTCTGGCGCATGGCCTCGGCCACGCGGTTCTCCTGGCGCTCGGCGAGCCGCTGCGTGAAGATGTCGCCCGAGCGGCCGCTCGTGATCGCCAGCACGGTCGGGCCGGCGCCGCTGAGGAAGCAGCCGTGCGCGCCGGCGTCCAGCGCGGCCTTGATCAGCGGGTTCAGGTGCGGGTACTGCGCCTCGCCGCGCTGCGGCTGGTGGAGCATGTCCTGCGTCGCGTAGCGCAGCTCGTCGAGGTTGCCCGAGTTGAACGCGTTCACGAGGATCGCCGCGCGGCCAATGTTGAACACGGCGTCCTTGCGGTCAATCTTCTTGGGCAGAATCGCGCGCGCGACGCTCGTGGGGCCTGTCGAGTCGGGGATGAACACGACGCACTGGAGCCCGTCGGGGATCGCCACGCGCGACGAGTACCACCGGTCGTCGGCAAAGATGCCGAGCTGCAGCGCGCCGTAGATGGCCGGCGCGACGTTGTCCGGATGGCCCTCGATCTCGGACGCGAGCTGCAGTAGCTCCTCGCGGCCGCGCACGGGAAGGCGCATGCCCGAGAGCGCGAGGCCGGCGATGATGCCGCCGACGATACCGGCCGAGCTGCTGCCGAGGCCGCGCGCGAATGGGATGCGGTTCTTGCAGTGGATCTTGAGGTTCTTGGGCAGCTCCTCACCGGCGGCGCGGTACGCGGCCTTGAGGCCAACGACCACGAGGTTGGACTCGTCCGTGGGCAGCTCCGTGGCGCCCTCGCCCTCGTTCGTGAGCACGAGCGCGGCCGGGCCGCCGTGGTGCGGCAGGATCTCGACCGAGATCTCGGTCCAGATGTCCAGCGCCATGCCGATCGTGTCAAAGCCCGGGCCCATGTTGGCCGTCGTGGCCGGCACGCGCACGACCACGGACGTGAGCCGGCGCTTCTCGTTGTCGTCGCTGGGCGGCGCCGCGAGCGGCGCGGCCGCGTGCTTCTTGGCGCGGAGCTTGGCGGCCGCGGCCTTCTTGCCGCGCGCACCGACGTAGTGCACGAGCGCCGCGCCGGCGGCGGCGACGGCGAGCTGCGTCACGAGCTTCTGCGTGGAGTGGGCGTCGCTAGAGGCCATGGTGTGCGGAGAGCGAGCGAGCGAGATACAGCGAATGTGGGGACGTCAAGCTGATGGATCCGCCAGAGCTGCTCGGAGATGAGGAGTTGCTCAAACATCGTTTGTGTGGGCCACGTCGATTAGAGACACCAAATGGTGTCGTGTACATAGATTAGGTGTGCACCACATAACGCGGGAACACCATCACTCTCTGGCGGGTTCTCCAGTTACGCGGGAGTCGGATCCACGACCCGTATCAGGTTTGGGAGGATGGGGTGGTGCGAACGAGACTATGCCGTCGTCAATTTTGAGACCCGTTTGCTGTGAAGCCAAGTGACTCACCTGCGGGAATGTAGACGGGTTTAGTAAAACGAAACCCGGCCTGTTTATGCGGAAGAAACCCGACCCGCCACAGGGACCTCGACGCCTTGTTGGCGTGGAAGTCGGTGGGCAAGAGCTTGGGACAAAGGCCCCCTCCCATCCAAGATCACATTCTCTCGCGGCCGCGTGTGAGCGTGGGACGAACCGATTCGCGTCGCAGAGACGCCCTTCGCGTAAAGCAAAGACCGCTCCGTTGATTGAGCCCCTCGCGAGCTTCTGGTGCGTTCTACAGCCCAAGATATTGATCCCTTCGGACGGCGCGATCCAATTCTCACACTGTACCCTCTCGTCGCCTCCGTCTCCATCTCGGATCCGTAGACGCAGCGATCTACCAGTATATATTAACAATGAGCGACAGCAGCGATGACGACATGATCCCGATCGCGATGCTGAAGAAGCGTGCCGCAGCGTCCAAGCGCAAGGCCCGCGAGGACGCTGACGACGACTTTGAGCCGACGCCCGCGAGCCGCAGCAACGGATCGGCGCGTGCCGCCGCGACCATGGCCGCCGCCAAGACAAAGAAAGCCGTGATCGAGTCGGACTCGGACTCGGATGCCATGCCGCTCGTACAGCTCAAGAAGAAAAAGGCGGCGAGCAATGGCGACCCCAAGAAGGCGTCCGTCAAGAAGGAGGCGACGAGCAAGACCACGGGCGTCAAGCGGAAGGCACCGTCGTCGTCCGCGACAAAAGACAAGCGCGCGACCAAGTCGATCAAGAGCAGCGGCAAGAAGAGCGTCAAGGACGAGAAGAAGAAGCCCGTCAAGCGCGAGGGCGGCAACGTGCGCAAGCTCAAAGTGCACTCCAAGGGCGAGCGGCTGGACATGGCCATCAAGGCGTACCGCTGGTGGAAGGCCGAGGAGCTGCCCGAGGGCATCCAGTGGCGCACACTGGAACACAATGGCGTTATGTTCCCACCGGCGGTCAAGCCGCACAACATCCCGCTGATCTACAACGGCAAGCAGATCAAGCTCACGCCGCTCCAGGAAGAGCTCGCGAGCTTTTACGCGGCCATGCCCAAGGACGGGCCGCAGCTCGGCAACGCCAAGACGGCCAAGATCTTCAACAAGAACTTCTTCGCGGACTTCAAAAAGGCGCTCGGCAAAGGCCACGAGGTCAAGTCGTTTGAGCAGTGCGACTTCTCGATGATCGCGGCCCACCTCGAGAATTTGCGCGAGGAGAAGAAGAATATGACCAAGGAGGAGAAACTGCCCGAGAAGGAGCGCAAAGAGCTCGAGCAGTTCGCGAACGGCTTTGCGATCGTCGACGGCCACCTCGAGAAGGTCGGCAACTTCCGCATCGAACCCCCGGGGCTGTTCCGCGGGCGAGGCGAGCACCCGAAGACGGGCACGCTTAAGGAGCGGGTCATGCCCGGCGACGTCACGGTCAATGTCGGCATCTCGGACCGTGTGCCGATCTGTAATGTGCCAGGCCATGCGTGGAAAGAGGTGATCCACCGAGACACGGTCTCGTGGCTCGCGTTTTGGAACGAGAACGTCATGGGCGGCATCAAGTACGTGTGGCTCGCAGCCAGTTCCAGTTTCAAGGGCAAGTCCGACATGGCCAAGTACGAGAAGGCACGGCGGCTCAAGAAGTCGATCCTCAAGATTCGCAAGGACTACCAGAAGGGGCTTAAGGCCAAGGACATGTTTACACGGCAACGCTCGACGGCGATGTGGGTGATCGACATTCTAGCGCTTCGTGTGGGCAATGAGAAGGGAGAGGACGAGGCCGACACGGTCGGCTGCTGTAGTCTGCGTGTCGAACACGTCTCGTTCAACGACCGCAACTGCGAGCTCACGCTGTCGTTCCTCGGTAAGGACTCGATGCCGTACGACAACACGGTTGAGCTCGAGAAGTACGGCGACGTCGGCAAGCAGGTCTACGCCAACATCAAGAAATTTTGCGAGAAGAAGGACAAGAACGAGGAAGTGTTTAACGAGCTGTCGACGACCGAGCTGAACAAGCACCTGAGCTCGCTGATGCCCGGGCTCACGGCCAAGGTCTTCCGTACCTACAACGCCTCGGTGACATTACAGCAGGAGTTGCCGCCGCTGATCGATCCGAACGGCGTGATGGATTCCGCGCCCAAGGTCGTGACCTACAACGACGCGAACCGCAAGGTCGCGATCCTGTGTAACCACCAGCGTACTGTGCCCAAGTCGTTTGACAACACACTAGAGAAGATGAGCGCGCAGCTGGACCAGCTCAAGGAGCAGCTCAAGGAACTGAAGGAGATCAAGAGCCTGGTCGCCAAGGGCAACACGAAGAAGATCCGCCTGAAGGACAGCGACGACGTCAAGGAGGAAGACCCGATTGCGAAGAAGGCGCAGGCACATTTGTTCCAGCGCGTGCCATCGGTGGACCAGGTCGTGAAGAAGATCGACGCGTGGAAGAAGAAGGTCGAAGTGCTAGAGCTCAAGTTCCAGGACAAGAACGACAACAAGCAGGTCGCGCTGGGCACGTCCAAGATCAACTACATGGATCCGCGCATCTCGGTCGCGTGGTGCAAGAGGGTACGTCTTTGTGAGGTTGCTGTATGCTCGTGAGTAGCGATTGACCTCTCTGTTGTTACGGCTCCTTTCAGAACGAAGTGCCCATCTCGGCCGTGTTCCCGAAGACCCTGCGAGAGAAGTTTGTGTGGGCCATGGACGTCGACCCGGACTGGACGTTCTAGACCATTCAATCCAACACGTCATGCATCACCACGAGGGCGGGGGCAGACACGAAGGAGAGGCTCTGGGGGCAGTCGTTTCCACTCTGTCGGCCTCCCACATACAGTACAGACACAGACACACACACACAGACTGCGGCCTCCGCTAGACTCCGCGCAGAGGCAGCCGCGACGAGACTACTACAGACAGCATCACACCTACAAACCCAAACAGACCCCGCGCTTTTTTTTTATAGTAGTCGATTGGATCCTTGTTCCTCTTAGTGCTTGTCCTTCCACTCGTCGGCGGCCTTTTTCAGCTTCTCGGCGAGTTCCAAGTGGCCACGCCGCTTGGCGAAGCCCCAGGCGGCGACGTTGGTCGAGTCGGTCAGGCATGGGTTCGCGCCGAGCGAGAGCAGCTTGTTGACAGCGTCCTCGCGGCCGTGGTGGGCCGCGGCCATGAGCGCCGACGAGTGGTCCGACTCGACGCGCTGGAAGTTGACGTCCATGCCGTTCGAGACCAAGCTGAAGACCGTGTGGAAGTCCTCCGACTTGAAGGCCTTGAAAATGCCCTGGTCCATGGCCGAGCCCAGCACCTGGACGTTGCGGGCCGGCACCGAGAGCCCGCCGGCCGCGCTCGAGCGGGGCGGTGCGCCTATGGGCAGCGCCGGCGGGTTGCACGCATCCTTCTGAGCGCACTTGACGCAGCAGTTGCACTTCTCGCAACGCTTGGCCGTCATACGGCGGCAGAGGCGGCAGTGCGTGCGCTCGCTGTACTGCATGGCGTGGCCGTTGTTGCGGATCTTGGCGTCGAGCGACGCACTCATGGCCGGCTGCGTCACGTTCGTGATCACGCCTTCCTCGCCGATGAGCATGTCGTCGTCTTCGTCGTCCAGAAACTCGTCCATGTCCTCGTCCTTGGCGGTACCGTCCTTGGGCTGGAGGAACGACTTGGGCTGGTAGTCCAGCACGGCGAGTGGCGAAATCTTGGTGCCGGCGCCGGCGGTCGCGGTAGACGAGGAGGAGGCAGTGCTGCTGCTGCCGCCGGCCGTTGAGCCAGCCACGACAGGCTTTGCCGGTTGCTTGGATTCTGCCAGCCGCGACGACGACGCGCCGTTGCTCGCTGCCAGCTTGGCCTCGGCTCTGGCTTCCTTGACGCTCGTGGGGACGCCGCACGCGCTCTCGAAATGGCGGCGGAAGATGTTGAGCCGGCTCCACTCAGCGGCGTACTCTGTGGTGCGGCGGCGTTAGTTGCTACCCCCATCGCGGTGTCGCCAACTGCGTAGGCTGACGTACCAGGGCCGCTGTTGTCCAGAAACTCGGTGAGCTTGACCAGCGTCTCGGTCAAATACGCGTTCTGCTTGCGCTTCTCGTCCGTCTGCACGTTCACATCCAGCACCTACCGACTCCCCACACAGCACGATCAGTGAGACCCATCAATAGCTGAACCACTTCCAGCAGCCACGCACCCGCAGCAGCGCGCGCACTTGCGCGTACGCCTCGATGCGCTGCTTGTCGCGCGCGCTCGCCGTGCCGCTCACGGGCTTGTGCACGCTCTCCAGGAGCCACTCGTTCAGAACGCGCAGCCCCTTCTCCGCGTAGAACCTACCGACAAGCAACAGCGTCAGAGCCTATCCATATCCTCAGACCGAGCAGCTCACGCACGTCTGCGTGTCGGCCTCGTTGAGCGTCGCGACGAGCATAGCGAGGATGCCGCGGTGCGTCGGCGTGTGGATGGATGGCATGAGCTTGCACAGCACCTGCGTGCGCTCGGGGCCCCCGACTTCGCCGTCGTCGTTCAGCAGGAAGCCTAGCACGCTCACGACGTTCATGGCCGTCGTGTCCTCCCAGATCCGCGTGCGCATGGCGGCTGACGGCGGCGAGTCCCCCACTGATCGGGCGTTGGTGGTGGGAATGGGCAATTGCGGAAGGGGATCGATAAACGAACTGTTTTTGGCCAATCAAAACTTCACGTGTTGTTATTTAAAGCCAATGGAATGTGAGGAAGAGGATTCCGTGAAGCCAAAAAGCGGCAATCGCCTCGCCGGCAGCTATGGCGTCCGAGATGACGTCGGCGTTCCGCGACTTCGCGATGAAGAAGCTGAATGAGGCCAAGCAGAGAGGCGCGACGCTCGCGACCGCGACCGCCGCATCCATCACGAATAACGTGCCCGTGCCCGCGGGCGCGACGTCGTTCGTCTTCCGCTCGAACGCCAGCCGCGCGCAGGAGCGCGAGCCGCTACCCGTCGAGAGGAAGATCGCCGTGCTGCGTGCGTCTTGCAATGGCTGTTGCTGGTAGTTGATGTGGGGGTGCGCGTGGACTAACCCACTCTTTTGGGTGGGCCGCGCAGGCCAGTCGAACGCGGCGCTGAAGAAGACGGCGACGGACCATCCGAGCGAG
>JAADVV010000976.1:0-10865 GCA_023335905.1 Pythium pyrilobum
AGAGGAGGAGGAGGAGGAGGAGGAGGAGGACGGCTCGGGCGACGCGACGACGCGCGTGACGCGCGGCCGCAGCAGCGCCGCCATCTCGCGGTCGCCCGAGCGCTGGCTGGTCGAGTCGGTGAGCGACCGCTCGCGCGAGTTGGCGCGCGACGGGCGGGTGGTCGAGTAGTACGCGGCCTGCAGCGCCTGCATCTGCGCGGCGCGCGACACGAACTGCGCGGCGCCGCTCGGGGAGGAGGCAGAGGAGGGTACGGAGGACGAGGCGGCGGAGGAGCCGCCGTGCTGGCGCGCGAGCGCGGCACGCTGCATGGCTGCGTGGGCCGCGGAGGACGCGGCGGACGGCAGCGGCGTGGCGACGGCGACGCTATTCATGGTGCCATGCATGTACACGCGAGGTGTCGGTGGGAGGGGAGGGGGGAGAAGAGCGGAGCGGAGCGGTGGAGAAGGATGCCACGCCCGACTGGGAACTGATTGTGGAGAAGCGAGGGCGGAGGAAGCTCGTGCTGCTGGTGGGAGAAGGAGCAGAGGGGAGAGAGAGTGGAGCTGATGGCGGAGAAGGGTTTTGGGGTGGCGGCCAGCGGAGTGTGAAGTGGAATAGGGGATTTCTACGTGAGGGGAGGGGCAGGGGAAGGGGAAGCGCCAGATGCAATACAGTGGAGATCTTGGTTTCGCTCCTTATAAAAACGGGAGTTTAGACTGGTTCGTGAAATAGAGTATGGTACTGATCTCGAGGATCGAGAATTCCGTTTGACGTTAGGAGAAAATGGAAATGGTGGGGCTTTGCAGGTGAAATCCGAGAAAGTCGGTTTGATATTGCGGCAAAGATCGCAGGGTATCCAGGATAGGGTTGGGAGTCCCAATAGTCAAGCTTGTTGACAACTCGCGAATGCAACATGGCCTGAGCAAGGCGCGGCACGGTCTGATCGATGCCTCGCGCGTTGCCGCCCGCAGCCACGTGTCGTGCGAGGCTCCGGAATCGCCGTGATGGATTGACACGGGCAACATCGTCAGCGCAGGAAAGTGGAGAACAGTTCCCGCCGGGAGCGACTCGGACAGCGGGCGGATCAGCGATTCGTGCGACCGGCTTGATTCGCAGGTCGCAGCCGCGGACCGCGGTGCGACGCGAGGAGGAGGACGCACCATCTCCACCGCGGGCGGCGACCCACTGCGGCTCCCGCCAATGCATGCTTGCCTTCCTTGCTCTTCTTCTTCTTCTTCTTGGTCACCTGCTTGGTCTTTGTCGCATCGAAAGTCGCTGTTGACGGCAGGTGGACCTGGCTGCGCGAAGCATGACGGTGACGACGCGACGACCAGCACAGAAACCGGGTCGAAACTGGATGCTTATGGGTTGACCGCCACCAAAAAGCCAGCGCGACGCGACTCCAAAAAACGGTTCTGGACAATCACAATACAGTAATTCGATCAAACAAGCGACAAAACAGCAATCCCAAGTAGCAAAACGACAGAAATAAAAAACGGCAATAAACATGACTAGAAACGATTGTGTACACCGGCGTTTTTCCACGCTCCACGCTTCATTGTCGAGACGCCAAAGCTGCCAAGAAGGAGGAGGTACCACCTCAACTGGGCTACCGTTTTTCTTTTTCTCTCCTTCTTTCCTTTCCCCGCCGTCCTGCGGCAGCAGGCAGGACTCCTGCCTGGTACAGTATCTTTTTCTCGTTATTTTTCGAACAATTTCTCACCGCAGCCACTGGCGAGCCAGCCGGCACCAGTTGCACTCCTGGCGCCAGAACAAAGACGTCCACTCCAGGACACTTCAAGCTCGCGCGCCAAACTGGATCCCCCACTGACCCGCCTGGAACCAACGCTGGAACCGTTCCATTGTTGTTAACCCAACAACGATTCGTTGGGTTACATTCCAGTGGAGCGTAACCAACCCATACCCATACGGGTATGTGGGGTGGGTGTGTACCATGCGTCAGCGGCCGATATGTACCATAATCACTGGTACCTATGCGTGGCTGTGGTTTTTGGGACGGCAGCATTGACCGGCCGTGGCTCGGCAGCGGATCGCGACCGTCGAATCTCCCTTTGTGGCCACCATGGTGCGCGCGAGCGACGCGGACCCGTCGGAGGTGCGCCGCGTGAACCAGCAGCTGGAGGAGCGCCACTACGAGTTCCGCTCCAACTGCAACGACGGCGAGGGCGACGCGAGCGCGTGCCACTCGTGGGGCGAGTGGCTCGCGGTCGTGGACAAGAACTACACAGACGCGGCCGCCACGTTCGAGCTCAACTGCGCCAAGAACGCGTACGCCGCGTCCTGCTTCAACCTCGGTCGCCTCAAGCGTACGCTTCGCGGTGTTGGTTCTGCGAGTGGAGGCGGAAAGAACAAATGGTTGTCGCGTTGTCACTGATAGTTGTTGCTTGCAGTGGCCGGCAAGGGCGTGGAGCTGAATGACCCCGACGCGATCGGCCTCTTTGGTGCGTACCGGTGGAGAAACGTCGTCCGCAGGGGGCCGTTGTCTCAGTGGTTGTGTGTGTCTGTGCGTGTGTGTCTGTGTGTGTGTGTTTGCGTCTGACTACCACAGAGAAAGCGTGCGACGGCGGCCATGCGCAGGGGTGCCACCACCTCGGCTTCATGCTCACCAAGGGCATGGGGCGGGAAAAGGTAGAGCGAGAGAGAGCGAGAGAGAGCGAGAGAGACAGACCCGTCGAGGACTGGGCGACTGACCGAGCGTCTGCGGTGGTGTGTGGTATTTTAGAACCTGGCCAAGGCACTGGACGCGTTCAAGCTCGCGTGCGAGCGCGAGGACGCCGGCAGCTGCAACAAGGTCGCGTCGATGTTCCTCGCCGGCGCGTCGCCGCAGAACCCTCTTGCGCGCGACGTGCAGCAGGCCAAGCGCTTCCTCGAGCGCGCGTGTGACGCCAACTTTGCGCCGGCGTGCCACAACCTCGCGGTCATGTACAAGAAGGGCGACGACGGCATCGACCAGGACGACGCGCGGTACGAGGCGTACCGCAAGAAGACCGAGATGCTGATCGCGCAGGCCGGCGGCATGGCGGGCGTCAAGGCCACGTAGGACGCGCTAGTGGGTGGGTTACCCATAGAACAACACCAGCAGCAAAATACAGCACGCGACACGTTGTTACGCCAGCATGACCTCCTCAATGTCCGAGTCGTCGTCCGCGGCCGTGACGGCGGCGAGGCGAGGGCTGCGTCGCTGGTCGGAGCCGCCGCCATTTCGAGGTGACGCCGGCACGCGCGCGCTCGCCGCGTGCGGGCAGCCGTCGGACGCGTCGAACGCTTCTTCGCGGATCGACACGATGCCTGCCATGGGACAGTGGGGAGTGCGCCTCGTCAGTCCGGTCGTGTGGCGGCGGCGTCCCGGCTAGTACGAGCCGGGCAAGCTTACCGTGGATATCTTGGAGTCTGTTCGGCGTCCGCTCGTCCTGTCCGAGCGTTGGCTCGTCGTCGCCGACAGCATCGTCCGAGAGCTGCTCATAGACGCATCGCTTCGTCAATACGCACAGAGAGAGGTGTGTATCGTAGGACTCACTCACCGTCGGCAACTGGCTCGTCGGCGACGCGGCCGGGAAGCTGCGCGACACGCTGACGCCGTCGCTACCGAGGCTCGGGAGGCTCGCGCTCGCGTTGAACGACAGCTCCGACGACACGGCCACCGAGCCTGAGCGGTCCGACAGGCCGAGGCTTCGGCCGCTGGCATTGCCGCCGCTCCAGCGCAGGTCGCGGCTCGCCGAGCTCTCGCCATAGTCTCTCTCTTCTTCCTCGTCCTCACCAGTGCGCCTGCCCGAGCCATTGAAGTGCGTGCGCGCGTTCGGATCGTAGCGAGTCGGAATCACGATGCCGAGCTGCGACTCCGGGTGCCTCGCGCTGAACGAGCTGGGTCCGCGCTGCGCCGCCACCACAAGCGGAGCTGCTTCCACGCCGACGGGGGGCCCAGCATCCGCCGGCGTTCGGTGACCAGTGGCGGCGTCTCGTTCTCTTCCGTCGTGGGTTCGCTGGACGGTGGCCACCGCCTGCTCCTTCTCCTTCTCCTCCTTCTCCTTTTCCTTTTCCTTTGCGCAGAGCGGCGCGGTATCGTGCGGCTCTGGCAGCGGAGGGGCCTTGCGAGGAGACGACGTGGGCGACGCGGACACGACTTTGACCGCGCGCACGGCGATCGCGTGTCTCCGCACCTCCTGCACCGACTCGGGGGGCGGCTGGTGAGCCGCAGCATCCGCCGACGTGTTCTGCTGCGGTAACCCAGGCGTCAAGAACACGAACGCTGCGGCGGCTTCGGCGGCAGTGACGAGCTCACTGCTCGTGTTCTCTGCGGGCACCACGTCGACCGTCGCATCCGGCGAAGGGAGAATTGGTGCGAGGCCCTTGCTCTCATCTTCTAAGCTTGGAGGTACATCTACGGCGGGCGGACGGCCAAGAGAACGGGACGCCACCACTGCTTCTGCTGCTCCGCTCGGTCGGCTTTCCTCCCGTGGTTGCTGTCCACCGCCCACCTCCGTGGCTGCGGCGGCCGGAGCTGCGTTGCCGCTACCGCCGCTGTCTGGCTCGACAGCTGCCGACGACGACGACGCGAACGCGACCATCGCTCGGCGCACGAGCCCCTCGTTCGCGCGCGACTTGGCCGCCATCGTCGCCGTGAGCCGCTCGAGCGCCTGCCGCCGCGTCGCTTCTTGCGGCATCCACTGGCTCTGGATGAGCGTGTGGACGCGTGCCTCGATCTCGACCATGCGCTGCAGCACCTCCGCCGGCAGCACCTCGAGGTGCGCGTGGAGCGCGCGCTGCACGACCTCGACGTGCTCGTTCGAGAGTACGGCGCTCTTGGGCGACACACCGAAGCGCAGCGACGTCTGCTCGAGCTTCGCCACGTGCATCGCGATCTGGGCCTTCACGGTGCGCTCCTCGTGGAGGAAGCGGCTGTGCAGGAACGGCCGCCGCGGCAGCGAGCTGAAGGGATTGTCGGCGTGGCGGCTGCCGGTGCCGGTGCCGGTAGCGGTGGCGGACGCGGCGTGCGCGAGTCTGCGTGTCAGCAGCAAATACAGAGGTCTTAACAAGCCAAGCGATGGGCAGGGGATTCAGACGACGATTTCGCTACCGTACCTCAGCGCGCGCGCTTCGACGGCGCTCACGATCGACTTGCAGTGGGCCTGGAACACCGCGTCGTCCTCTTCTGTGCTTGCTGTTGCTGCGTCACCCGCGAGGGGCGTCGTCGGCTTGTGCGCGCCGGGCGACTGCACATAATCGACTTCGAACGGCTCGGTCTGCATCATCGAGTCGATCCGCTCGGCCCGCTCTTCGCTCTCAGTCTGCACGCCGGCTTCGTCGGCCTGGAAGACTCGCGCAGGCGGCGGCGATGGGGAACTCACGTCTACCGCGACAAGGGGCTCCGGCAGATCGTCCGTCTGAACGGACAGCGACGACGACACGGGCGAGAGCGTCGTCTGCACGCCAAAGTCCCGCTTCATCGTCGGCACGGCCTCCTGCGCGCCGCGCAGACTCGTCTCCAGTCGCTGCGCGTGGTTTCTCGCCTCGTGGAGCTGCGCCTCGAGCGCGTGCTTGTCCCGCAGCACGCCCTCGTGGCTCTCGTGGGACCGCTGGAGATCCTGCCGCGTCGTCGCGAGCGCGTCGTTGAGGACGGAGATCGTCTCCTCTAGCCGCTTGAGCTCCAGTTGGAGCGTCGTCGCGTCGGTCGCGGTCGCTGCAGATGACGCTGCTGCCACGCCGTTCTGGGCCTCGATCCGCTTCTTCATCGTGAGGAACTGGAGCTGCTCCTTCATCGCACGCAGCTCCTCGGCGAGGTCCTCCTTCTCGCGCTCGATCGCTTCCAGCTCGCGACGGCCCTGCGCGACCTGCCGTTCCACGTCCACGCGTTTGGCGCGCATCTCCTCCCCCAGTTGCGTCTCCACGTGGAGCTGCTCGTAGAGGCCGTGGATCTTGGCGGCCTCTTCCTGCGCGACCGTGCGCAGCGTCGCCTGGTGCTCGTGCAGCGTCTGCTCTACGACGCGCAGCATATCTTTCACGCCGTTCGCCGTCGTCGGCGCACTGCCTTCGGTGGCTTGTTGGTTGTCCGTGGCGCCGGCGTGCTGTGGTGGCCACGCCTGGCGAGCCGGCTTCCTTGCTGTCGCCGCCGTCGTCATCGTGCGCACGGCCGCCGCGTCACTCCCCGGGTGGCGCCGCAGCGCGTGCTTCTCCAGGAACGCTTGGGACGAGAACATCTTGCCGCAGAGCATGCACACGCGGGCCTCCTCCACTTGGCTCATGGTCGGTTCCTGTTTCGCCCGGCTCGTCGGCGGCACGAGGTCGCGCAGCAGCGACTCGATCGTCGACACGGCACTCGGGGTCGCCCTAATGCACCATACCATCAGCTCCCATGGCGACTGCACCGTCCGCAGCGTAGCGCCATGGAACAACCCACCCGTCGATCTGGAGCAGCTTGGCGATGCTCTGCAGCACCTGGTGGAGCTTCTCGGCCTGCCTGTCGCCGCTGCGCGCGCGGGCTTTCCACTTCGTGGCTCGCTCCGCCAGCAACTCGCTCTCTCTAGGCAACGACGTCGCTGTGAGTGAGAGGCGGTCTCTTCCGTTTCCCCATTTGCCACGCACACTAACGCATTCACTGACCTCTCGATCGCGAGCAGCTCGTCGCGCAGCGAGTCGACCACGGCGCCGTCGCGCGCGCGCAGGAAGAGCAGGTACTCCATCGCGAGCTGGAACACGCGCACGAGGAACCACACGTTGCGGCGGTCGTCCCGCGCGCTTGCTCTTCCCTCTCCTCTTCCTCCTCCTCCTCCTCCTCCTCCTCTGTCGTCGTCGTCGTACAGATCGCGCGGCGACGACGCGAGCGCCGACACCACGACGGGCAGCTTGGCGAACGTCAGGTGCAGCGCGTACGGCTCGAGCAGCGTCGCGTCGCCGCGCCGCACGACGTCTGCCAACTGGAGACTGCGCAGCATGCGCCAGTTGACGCGCTCCGTGCGCTCGCGCCAGCAGAACCGCGACGACGCCATCCTCCCTCCCTCCCTGCCGTTCGTCCCTTGGATCCCCTTCAACATCCAGCCAGCAGCTCCGCGCGAAGTTCCACCGTGTCCACCATCTCATTGGCTAAAAGAAGATCAACCCCTTCATTTTACCCAATCAAAAGGCTACATTTGCATCCCCATCGCCCGCTCTCGTGGAAAAATCAAAGGCAGCAAGGACTGCACTGGGTATGGAGACGAGTGCCCCGCTCTCGTTCTCGGCCGCCGCGCGATTGCCGCGCGACCGCGAGCGCGTGCTCGTCGGGTGCGCGCTGCCGCCCAAGGTCTCGGGCGTGCCGCGCGGCGCCGTGCTGCTCGCCGTGCCCCACGTCCTGCCCTCGGCCGCGGCGGACGCGGTCGCCGAGATGCACGCGACCGTGGCGCGGCTGCCGCGCGCGCCGCTCGTGCGCGTGCGCTGGTGGGGCGAGGACAGGCCAGGCAGCACGCTCTTCCGGCCAACGCGCATCGCCCACGAGCGAGCGGGCGCAGCGAAACAGCGGAATGAAGAGGAGGACGAGGACGACGGAGAGGACGGAGAGGACGACGGCGGCGGCGACAGCTCGCTCTGCATGCGGTACCCCGTGTGCGCGCCGCTGCAGCAGCTCATCGACTACCTGCGCGACATGGTACGTTGGCGCTTCATGGAGTGGAGGCCTCTTCTCTCGGGTGACGCGGGCTGTTCTGACGGCGGGGGTGGCGTGTTTCACGGCAGAACGAGCTCGAGTTCGACGTCGTGGACCGCGACTCGCGCAAGAAAGTCGGCCGCAGCGTGTTCCCGTTCGCATTGGACGCCGCGCTCTCGGGCGGCGCGCGCGCAGAGGACGCCGTCGCGAGGCTGCGCCGCACGAACGCGCTGTGCGAGATCCACGCGACGGCGGACGCGAGCGTGCTGCTCGGGTACCTCTCCGTGAATTTCGAGATCGAGTGGCCTGCCGCCACTGGTGGCGTGTCGACGCCGCTCAAGTGGGCCGACGGCGCGGCCGCGGCGCCCGCCGTCTCGGTGAACGCGGCCGTCACCCCGCGGGCGATCGGGTTCTCGGCCAGCGGAGAACCGGAACGGCGCGTCCAGCAGCGGCTCTCGTTCAGCTCGCTCTCGTGCTCGTCCAGTGCGTCCGTCGCGCAAGCCAACCAACCGTGGAGACGTGACAACGGCGGCACGTCACTGGCAGCGGCGACTGGTGCTGTCTCCGCTGAACGGCTCGTCGAGGCTGCGCGGCTGAGTGAACTACTGGAGAGAGGTCGCGCGCTCCAGCGGTCCATGGTAGTGGCGACAGCAAATGAAGCGGCGGAGGCAGCAGCAAACGCGGAGGCCGCTAGAGCCGAGGGAAGCGACGCGCCCGCGAGTCCTCTCCCCGTCAACGTCGTGCTCGCGTCCTACGAAGCCATGACCGAGGGGGTGGAGACGAGCTGGGAGCAAGTGCTGGAGGAGGCGGAGCAGATCCACGCGACCAGAGCGGAGCACCCGCGGCGCCACGACGAGCTCCAGCGGCGCCTCGACGCGCAGGCCGAGTCACTCGGCGGCCACAACGCGCTGGAGCTCAGCTTCGAGTCGGTGGAGCTCGACCAGAGCGTGATCGACCGCCTCCGACGGCTGCGCGAGGGCTCCGTGTCGACGCGGTTCAGCCCCGTGCAGCTCGTGGTCTCCCACGAGCACCCCAAGAGGCTCTTCGCCGCGCCAGAGCCGCGCGACCAGGACCGCTGGATCGCCGCGTTTGCCGTCAGCTCGTCGCTGCGCAAGCGGCAGTGGCACACCAACTACTCACACACGCTGCCTCTGTTTCCCGCGACGACCGAAGGAGGAGAGAAGAACGGCGACGCGCGACGGCGTTTCCAGCTGCAGCAGAAGAAGCTCGCGTTCCGCGTGCGCTGCCAGCCGCAGCACGCGTCACCCACGGGTCGCCGCCGGCGCGAGCCCAGCCAGCGTCTCGACCTCTGGGCGGAGATCGCCGCAGACGAGCTGCTCGCGTGTAGCGACCGCGAGCGCGTCTTCTCGCTGCCTCTTCGAGAGGTCGACGACGAAGGCGACGGCGACAGCACGAAGAAACCGAGGAGACGAACGGCAGCGCGGCGAGTCGGCTCGGTCACGGTGCGGATCGGCTTCGCTACGCTGGCGGACGCGCGGTCGGAAGACGGCGGAGTTAGCAGTGATGACGCCTCGGTCTGGTCGGCCGACACTCCGAGCCATGACCACCACGACGCTCACTACGCCTCGCCCATTCATCGAGATGGCACGAGCAGCCAACTGAGCACGGGGAATCTCCCCCAGCGACGCGAGCGCCAGCTCATCGGCGTCGCCGGCGTCCCCGTGTTCTTGGGCCTGCTCATCGACCGCGCGGCCGTGCGCCGCCCAGTGGAAGCCGAGCCCGCCCACCAGTCTCGGGCATCGTCGCCGCGCTTCACGCTCCGCATCGACTACGGCACGCCGGCCTTCTTCAACGGGTCGACCGCCAAGCCGGCGCTGCTCGTCAAGCGGTCCGCGCGGGCGTCGCTGCGCCGCCGCGGCGGCCACGACCTCTTGCAGGGCCGCGTGAACCACATGAACGCGTTCCCCGTGGTCGTCTCCCGCGAGTTCGTCGACAAGCTCGAGAATGGATTGCTGGTAGAACGCTTCGTCGGGTTGGTGTGGAGGTAGCGGATGACCCCCTGACGCTGTGTGTGTGGTTGTCGTATATTGTGCTTGTAGATCCTCGAGGTGTGGCTGCAGGAGCAGTCGGCGACGCTCGCGAGCTACGCGACGGAGTCGCTGCTGGGCGTCGTGAAGGTGCCGCTGCAGTCGTTCCGCGCGTGCGTGCGGTGCGTCCGTGGCGTCGTAATACGATGTAGACACGAAGAGAGGCTGACCTCGTGTTTGGCTTTGATCTTGCTCCTACAGCGACAGCGACGCACTGGCGGCGGTGCTGCGCCACGCGACGCCGTGTGTCGGCGTCGACCGCGACTTCCCGGTCGTGGATCCGTTGCGCAACGACGTGACGGGCCACGTCCACGTGCGCGTGGCGTTCGGCTCGGCCGAGCAGCTCTTCAACTTGAAGTCGACGCTCGCTGCAGTCGTGAGGCTGCAGAGCCGTGTGCGTGGGTGGCTCGTACGGCGCGCGATCCGGTACTGGGCGCGGTTTGAGCTCGCGGAAGCGAGCAGCGACGCCCACGACGTGGAAGGAGACCTACCAATAGAGGAGGACGCGCGACGGCGAGTGGCTGAGGCTGAGGAAGGCGAGTCGCGAGACGCATTGACGTTGACGTACCAATATGAAGGAGACGCGGAGGCCGAGGTGGCACCGCTCGAGCATGGCACGCCGATCGTCCGCGTCGAGATTCGAGTGGAGATCCGCGAGAGGTTTGCTACGCACGGGCAGGAGGGATCGGTGTCGGCCTCCTCACTCATTGGCTGTGAAGTCTACGGCCACCTGCGGTTCCACGAGGGCCCCACCGATATGGGACGGCCCGGAGTCGGTGCTTCTAGTAGCAATGGGCCACGCTTCACGCTGTGGTGGGACGCGCAGGACGAGCAGCTCAACTCGCATTTTGTGCACTCGCTGCAGGCGTCGGACCACGGCGGCCGCGTCGCTGGGATCCAGCTACGCGACGTCGTGCTGTTGCTGCGCGTCGAGCCACAGCTCGCTCTCCAGGCGCGAACGCCGTCGAGAAGTGGCGCCGTAGCAGCAGCTGCAACCAAGGGCGCCGCGGCGTTCGACCTCGGGTCGGTCGTCCATGGCGTCCGTGGACAGCGAGACGCGGCAGGAGATGGTGCGGCTCCCACGGTGCTCTACGTCGAAAACGTTGACGTCCCCATCGACTGGGACGGCGCCAACGGTGCCTTGAACGGGGTCGCCGACGTGCTGCCGCTTCGCGTCGGTCTCAAGCTCGTCCACGGCGTG
>JAADVV010000977.1:0-10864 GCA_023335905.1 Pythium pyrilobum
CTGATACAAGTCGTTGTCGATGGTATGTTCTCCTCGAAAGCCCAAACAGAGAAGCTCCTCCAGAGAAGACGGCGAGCCAGCCTCCACTCGAACACGTTGATCCACAACTTTCTCGAGCCAATCCATAGCCACCACGATCACTACGAAGAACACTCGTTCGTCTTCGCGCGTGGTGCCATTGAGACTCGGCCCCAACCAGCGACTGCTCCAGAGCGGCGGTGGCACTGGAATAATGGCGATATGCAGCAGAGGACTGAGGACCGAGAAGAAGGCGCAGGGCGTGGGCATTGACTGCATACACACGACGACTGGTAGTAGTACGAGTAGTTTCGCCCTTGGTCGTATTCGTTGTTTTACCGGTATCTAGTTACAAGTATATATTATACTAGTAAAACAATACAGATTTGCATGAGGGCTCCAAAGTGTTTCGCTTGCAGTGGTGGAGGTTTTGTTTCCTTGCGTTTGACGGTCTCACCTTCAGGGAGCCTGCTTACAGCATTCGAATGTCGGTTGATCCATTCAATCACTACGTACGACTTACTACCTACTTACTTCGCCTGCTCGCTCTCGCGCGCGAGTCTTCCTGTTAGTGACATGCCGCATGCCTACGCGCGCCAGTCCACAAAGCTTGCGCACAGGCTCAGCAGTTGGCTAGAGCGGTAGCTCTCCACGAACTTGGTCTCGCGTCCGCGTGCGAGCCCCGACAGACTGACCAGGAACTCTGGCTGCAACGCGAACGGCACCGACTTGGACAATGACGACGTCGTTGCACGCTCCTCGTATGCGTTCTCGTCGTCGTCGTCGATCTCGTTCTCGGCTGCCGCGTCCTTGTCGCTCAGCAGCGCACGCAGTTGCACGGCCTGCGTGGACAGCGCCACGAGCATCGACGACAGCGCCGTGCGCGCGACCAGCAGCTCGCTGTCACCACGCTGGTGGTGCTGGTGCTGGTGCGTCGAAGAGCTGCCGCTGCCACTGCTCTCCATGTCCGCACCGCGCGCGACCGACAACTGTTCGGCCAATTGCATCAAACGCTCCAGGAACGCCACCTCGTGGCCCACGTCCAGTCCTTCCTGGCTCTCGAGACGCATATACTCGAGCACGAGCCCGCCGCCAACCACATAGTTAGCGCCACACGACGCCCACTGCGAGATCTGGGCCGCAAACGGCTCGAGCTCGAGCAGCAGCTGCCGCAGCACGGTCTTTTCCCCTGAGAACAAGCACGTCGGCGCGATATGCTGGACCAGACACGCGTGCGCCTCCTCGAACTGGCGCGCAGCGATCCAGTGCGCAATTTCCTCGTAGTGCTGGTGCGTGCTCACGGCCACAACCGCCAACGCCTCGTCGAGCCACTCCATTGGGACGTCGTACTTGTCACACAACTCGACACGCTTGGCCGCTGGCGCTGCGCGCAGCAGATCGCCATTCCGGAAAAGCAACTGGCGGCACGTGGACGCTCGCTCGGTCGCGTCCAGGATGTTGAGCGACACGTACACGGCCTCCTCCCACATGCCGGCTCCTTCGAGCTGGCGAATGTAGTTCTGGTGAATGTGTGACTCCCACTTGCGCTCAATCCGGAATCCGATGGCCCGCAGCGCGCTGTGCAGGTGCCAGCTCAGCTCGTAGTCCAGGTGCTGCTGCTGCTCTGCGGCGACGACGCCACCGTTGCCACTCGGGAAGCCGCTCGGCGAGAGCACGCTGCAGAGCGACACGGCATCTTCCACGTAGAGCTTCATCACTTCCATGAAGATGTCGTCCTTCGTACGGCTGCGATCGCTTTCCGAACACGGCCCTTTCGCGCGGTGCTTTGCCACAGCTTCTCGATACAGCGTAAGCGCCGTCTTCAGCGACGTGGCGGGGCCACGCTTGTACCAAAAAAACAACGCCAGACTCATCAGCCACGAGGTGTCGGCTTCCTTCCGCGCGGTCAACACCTCGACGCTGCCCGCGAGCAGACTGTACACCATCACAACGTCCTCCTCGATGAAATCGAGTGTGCTGTTGTCATGCCACTGGGAAAGCTGGTCAGTCAGCAGCGTGCGAAAGTCGGAGCCTTCGTAGCTCGCCGCCTGCGCAATCAGCGTCGACAGCCGAAAGTCGCCACACTCCATCGCCATCTCAGCGGCCTCAACGATGCGGTGCTGACACAGCAGCTTCAGCACTCCCGCTTCGCTCGGTGAGTCGTCGTCCCGCCCCATGTCAGCGTTCAGCGCGTCCTCAAACCACTTGGAGATTGCCTCGCGGCGTAAATCCACCATTTGAAAGGTCTCCATGCTCTCGACTTCACGTGGGTCATCACGTGCTGCGAGAGGGCAAAACTGGGACGAGTTCAAAATCGACACGTCGTGTTCCTGGCCCCAGAGAGCCTGCACAAGCTTCCACAGCAGCGCAGTGCGCTGGTGGAATCGTGACGAAGGGTGATGCTTGCGAACGCGCTCAGCAAACTCAATATACTTGTGCAAACAGCGAATGATGCCGTCGTCAGTCGGCAACGAGAACGAGCGCACCGGGGCATCGCCCTCACCTTCGTCGGCATTCTCCTTGGCGCACTCATAGTGCAGCTCGAGAGCCTCTTCGTTGATCGAGGACAGACTGGCACGCGATGTGGACCGCTGCTGAAGTGGGAATTCGACGGTCACGGTGCGACCAACGGATGGGAAATTCTTCAGCGTGCGAGGCCTCCCGATGTTCACTAACTCTCCGTTTGGCCCCCATGAGCAGCGAAACGAACGCGAAAGAAAGATTCCGGCGTCGGTCTGGTTCTTGGCGACCACCGACTGGTTTGCAGCTTGCATGAACATTTGGTACGTCGTCGACTTGCTTCCATGCGGCAACAACGAGGTCTCCCCGTCAATACCCAGCGGCTGGAGGTTCAAGATGTCTGAAGACACCGGAAACACGATGGAGGTCGGAATGTCGTGCACAATTGGAGCAGCTTCGACGTCATCACCATCGAAGGACGTCGTCTCGGCTTGCACCGGGAGTGGAGCAATCACACTGTTAGACGCCAGCTCTTCCGTCATCGACTCGTCGATGCTTTCACGAAACGAGGCAACGGCCGCTGACCGGGAAAACTGCGTCTGACTACGGTACATCGCGGAGTTTCGCACAAGGTTAACTCGATCAGATGAAACCAACGGCCGGCTCGACGATACCAGCATACTGCGCTTCGGGACAGCCATCTTCTTCTTTGGGTCTCCGAATCCAGCAGTGGCAGCGACCTGTTCAGCGCTCGGCTCCATGTCTTCGTCGTCATCGTCATCGTCAAAACCATAGCGACTGAAATGCTCCACGCGGAAGCGCCAGATACCAGTGGACGGCGTGTAGTCGATAAACGTTGAGCCGATGTCGCGAGTACGCTGCTTCACTTTCTCTTTGTACGCCTCGGGATCTTGGACCTTGCGAGGTGGGAAGATGCCCAGCAGCTCAACAATCGCCGGACGGTTCAGCCCAGTACCAAGCTCGTGCTTGTTCTCGTCGTCCTTGTACACGATCACCTCCTTCTTCTCAAAATGGATCAGCTCATCAAGATCCAAGTGGCGGACATCCGTTCGGCCGATCCATTCCACGGAACCGAGGCCCTTGCAGCCGACGGTGAAGCCTTCTACAGCAGCAAGCTCGTCGTCACTCATACGCTTCAGTCGGTCGTACGAAGGCACCGTGTAGTAGTCTTCGTTCTTCAAGCTGGGGCACGCCGAGCTGACAGGCTTAGTGCCCTCCGACGAGAGCTGCTCCTGCTCATCCCGCATAGCCGAGTTCATGAACTCGGCATACGACATGAATCGGTTTGGCTGAGACTTCGACACTTCTGAGCCCACTGTCGCAGTCTTCTTCGCACCGGAGGAGCTGTCACGGTCAGCACCGGAAGCATCCGTCAAGTCTTCAACAATCGCGACGTCGATCACGTCGCCCTCGCGCAAGTTCATGTCTTCAATACTGGTCGTGTCGTTCACGATACGACCGTTCGCCAGCAATTGGATGTCACTGACAGGGCTGCTCATCGTCGCTCGCAAAAGACGTCTCACGTCATCACGCGCGTACTTCGCAGTCTCCGTGCGCTTCAGCCGCAAAGTAAAGCTCTTCTTGTTCGCGAGCGTGCGGAAGACGACACTGAGATATCCTTCCTCGTCTGGCTTGAGCAGGGCCTTGTTGCGGCTAGCACCAGCACTCGCTGTCGCCGTAGACTCATCTTCACCGAACGGAATCACAGACGCACGCGAACCACCGCCTCGAAAAGACGAGAAATCGTGGCGCTGTTCGGTCTTGTTGATCACGAGTCTCTTCGCGACTGAGTTGCGGAAGAGCGACGATGAGAACTTGAAATCGTCGTCCTGCGCGCCGGTCACCGGCTCAGAAGTAGACGCGCGAAGAGCGTTGCCGCCGCTGGCAGCAGATGCGCTCGCGCTCGTGATAGTAGAGAATCGGCTCTTCGTGCCCTTGAATCCCGACTCGCGGATAAATGACACAGGAATTGCGTAGCGGTTACTGCTGAGGAGGTTGCGCTTGGACGCCACCATATTCTCCATAGGACCGCGAGGAAGACCAACATCCTGCGCAAAGTTGCTCAACCTAGACGCCGCACTTGAGTTTGGCTTGAGAGATTGCAGATCGAGCGCAGCCTTGACGTTCTGCTCGACGAGTCCAGCACCAAACGCACCGGTGCCGTACGGGTTCACGTCAGGCGCGGCAGTGAGCGATGTCGGCTGCTGGGGTTGAGCAGCGGCAGGGGCAGCAGCGGGTTGAGCCGAAGCACCGCCAAACAGACTTCCACCGAAGCCACCAGTGGCGGGTGCCGCCGTACCCGCGCTGGAGCCGAAAGAAGAGCCGAACGAGCCGAAGCCAGTCGAACCGGTGGCTGTCGTTCCAGTCAGACCGCCACCTCCACCAAAGCTGAAACCGCTTCCCTTGTTCGCAGTTGCACCGCCACCGAAGAGAGAGCTGCCGCCAGTTGACGAAGAGCCAAACAAGCCGCTTCCACCAGTAGTAGCAGGAGCTGCTCCAAACAAGCCAGTGGTCGGCTTCGCCGTGCTGCCGAAGAGACCACCACCAGTAGCTGGGGCAGCAGTATTCGTTCCGAAGCCAAAGCCGCCGCCGGTGGACGTCGCAGTATTGCCACCAAAGAGTGAGCCACCCGCAGGCTGAGGTGTCGCCGCTGGGGCGCCAAATCCACCAGTTCCTCCAGTTCCGAAGCCGCCAGCAGAGCCGAAGCCACCTCCCGTGCCAAAGCCACCAGTATTAGCAGTCGTCGAGTTGGTGCCAAAACCACCAAAGCCTCCCGATGTGGCTGGCTTCGCCGCAGCCGAGTTGAACGAGAAGGCTGACCCGGTGGGGGCCGTGTTCGTGCTGCCAAACAGGGATCCTCCAGCTGGCTGCTGCGTATTGGCACCGAAACCGAAACCTCCCGTCGCCTGGGCTGGCTGCTGCTGCGTGTTGGTGCCGAATCCGAAGCCACCGGTCGCCGTCGCAGGCTTACCGAAGGCACTGCCCGTCGTCGCGCCGAATCCGCCCGTGGAGCCGGTCGTCGTCGTACCGAAACCACCGAAACCGCCCGCTGCTGGCTGTGCCTGTGCAACTGGCGCGCCAAACGCGCTTCCAAAACTTGACCCCGTGGAGCCGAAGCCGCCGGTCGCTGGTGCGCCAAAACCGCCCATCGTTGGTGCGGCGGCTGGTGCACCGAACGCGCTCGTCGGTTGCGCCGTAGAAGTAGATGTACCGAAACCCAAGCTGCGTGTCGTCGAGCCGAACATGCCTCCACCAGTGGACGCCTGTGAGTTAAAACCTCCGAAGCCGCCGCTTGTCGCCGTCGTCGCTGTACTGCCGAATGATGCGCCAAAGCCGCTTGACGCCGCAGGGGAAGCTCCAAATGCTGATGAGGTTGAGCCGAATCCGCCGGTGGCGGATCCAAACCCGCTACTGGCAGGCTGCGCGGCACCCGGCGCACCGAAGCCGACGGCGGCCGCGGCCTGCGGTTGGTTCATCGCCGCGACAGCCTGGGCCTGCGCGGGGTTTGTTCGCTTGAGATAATCTTCCCATCGTAGTTCCTCCATCGATTTGTGCGCATAAGCCTGCATGCGCGTGATCGCGAAGAAGCTGCTGACGCCCGTACCGTCCTGTTCGCGCGAGACCTCGTACGGTGGTACGCCGGTGCCGACTTGCGGTTGCGCGGGCTGGGCCGCCGCCGCAGGCGACGCACCGAAACCACCGAAGCCGCCAGTCGTAGCCGCAGGTGCGCCGAACGCGCCGCCCGTGCTGGCCGCACCGAACGGACTCGGCGACTTGGCGCCGAACGCGCCCGCACCGGTCGCGGCACCGCCACCAAACACGCTACCGCCCGCGGCCGGCGCCGGTGTGCCGAATCCACCCGTCGCGCCTCCGCCGCCAAATGCCGACCCCGTCGAGCCGAAGCCGCTCGACTGGCCGAACGGCGACGCCGCCGCTGGCTTGGGTGCGCCAAAGGGCGACGCCGCGGCGTTGCTTCCAAACGCACTGCCCGTCGTGGGGGCTGCGCCGAAGCCCGTGGTCGCGCCGCCGCCACCAAAGCCGCCGCCGAAGCCTCCAGTCGTGCCCGTCGCACCGAATCCTGTCGTAGGACTCGCCGCACCAAAGCCGCCTCCAGGCGACGCCGCACCCGAGCCGAAGAGACCCGTGCCGCCCGCTGGTTGCGCGCCAAAGCCGCCGGTCGCCGCCGGCTGCGCCGCACCGAACATGCCGCCGGTCGCGGGCGCCGCACCGAAGCCTCCTGTGGTGGCGCCGCCAAATCCCGTAGCCGCCGGCTTGATCGCCGAGCCGAATCCGCCCGTCGCACCACCGCCAAACGCCGAAGGTTGCGCGGCGCCGAAGCCGCCGCCGCCAAAGGGCGATGCCGCGGCCCCGCCAGCCGCTGGCGCCGCGCCGAACGCACTGCCTGTAGAGCCGAACGCGCCCGTTCCGCCCGAGCCGAAGCCGCCGCCGCCCGCGCTGCCGAAGGAGAAGGACATGGCCGAGACCTTCTTCCCTCCCTGTGGTCACTACGGGTTCTTCCCTCTTGCTTGTTGAGTTGTGTGCGTGGGGAAACCAACCGGCAGGGAACACTGGTCGCGCCAAAAGTGAGTAAAACCTCAAAACCTCAGACGGGTTAAGATGGAAGTTCGCACTAAGTTCGGTTTCCCCTTTCTGCCATGGCTTCAACGGACCTTCACTCTTGGTTGCAGATCGAGCCGAGTTTCCGCGCAACCTGCGGAAACGATGATGGCGGAAACGACGACGACGGAGATGCGCGAGACGACGGCGCCGGCGGTGGTGGTCGCGGAGCCGTACGAGCAATTCCCGTGTAATGAGCTGCGGCGTGAGTGTTACCGTCGCAAGCTGCCGGTCGTGAAGAGCGGGCCGCAGACCAACGCCACCAAGAGCGGCTTCATGCGGCTGCTGCGCGAGTGCGACGCCGCAAGGAAATCAAAGGGACTTAGCGCAGAGATGGCGGCACGTGAGGCACCACGGGCGCCAACCATAGACGGTAAGTTCATGGTGCCGCTCCCGTTCGTGGTGCCGGCGCCGGCGCCGCGCGTCGTGTCGCCGCCTTCATCACCGATCGCGACGTCGTCGTGTCTCCCGATGCGACCGCCTCGTGTGGACCTTGGTTCAGCATCGCGTGGTGCGAGTAACAAGCGGGACTTCGCCGTCGTGGGTTGCCAAGATGTTGGGTCGGTGGTGAGGGATAACTCGATGAAAGAGAAGAAGCGACAGAAGAGCTCAGATGAAGACGCGGAGAAGCAGCAGCCGTTTGGGCAACCGATGAGCGTGGATTCATTCGCATCGACACAGACATCCTCAGCATCAACCTTCTCCGATGAATTTGGCGAAACTGGGTTATCTGAACCAACCCGTTTGACAGACAAGACGGACAAGCCCGTGGTGGAACCAAATCTCCCTCGATGGGAGCGACTCCATGCGCGTCTCATCGTCGTCACGGAAAAGCTGAGCGATCTGCGCAAAAGTCGAAACCAGTGGCCGCCGGCGCCAGCGGACGAAACCGAAGGCGACCTCGCCTTCTACGAGACGATGAAGCGGCAGCTACAACTCCAGCTTCTGGATTGTGTGTCGCACACGTGAGCAAAGATCATCAAATGATCAAATTTTGGACAAGTAGTCGGAGCTTCTACCGCGACGTAGCAGTAAAGTAGGATTACGTGAAGGTCGGGGTTTTACGAGTTGGGAGAGTATCATGCGGGGGTGATTCAGTCATTTTTTATTATTTTTATTTTTGTGTGGTGTGACTCGCTTGCCTATTGCCTATCGTGGATGCAAAATATGAAGAGCTACTTTCTACGCCTACAGGTCATAGTTGTCCAGATCATCCGAGCCTGGTGGATCCATGGCGATGGCGCTAGTCTCCGCTGTCCGCGGACCAGTAACCGCATCACGTTCCAACATGTCGGGCTCATTATCGCCACCGTCCTCTTGGGTATCGGCACGTAGCTGTGACACCTGCACTTGCGCCGGCTTTGTGAACAGCGACGTTCTGAATCGGTATCCATTGCGTGCTCGCCACGGCTCGGCGCCTTTGCGGCCAACGACGAGGCGCTCAATGGACTGTTTCGTCGGTGACGACGAGTAAGAACCGTTCGAAAACTTGCGCGTCGAAGGAGTCGCAGCCAAGAGGTGGCGCGCGTTATGAGCTATAGCCCCTCGTCGGCCAGCCAGCCCACCGCGGCGAAGGAATGCCTCAGCTCGTGACCCAGACACGTTCGAGTACGATGTTTTGAGTCGCGGTAATGCGAGAGCGTCGGCGTCTGCCTTGCCCGAGTCCGAATCCATTCCTGCTGGGGTCTCGACGTCACCGGCAAGCGCGTGTTCACCCCTATCAGCCACCTTGTCTGTGACTTCGACGGCTTCGCTACCGCTCACAGCTGGTGTCGCGCGGCCGAAAGAGAACGATGCTACTGCAGGTGTGGTTGCTTCGTTCCCACTCACAGCAAACGTAAACCCTCCAGTACCACTAGTAGTAGACGGATCTGCCGCTTTGAACGTGAACAGTGGTGCAGCACTGTTCCCAGCCGGCTTAGGAATACCGAAGCGGAATTTCCCGATTGCTGGCTGGCCAATACCAAACAGAGGCGCCTGTGGAGCTCGATCCATCCCTGCGATTGGCGCCTGTGGACCAAAGTGGGTCTTGGTGATAGCCTTAGGAGTGAATACAAAACTTCCGTTCTGCGGTGAAGGGACAACACCAAAGGGAGACGCGCAAGGCTTCGACCCAGCCGTTCGGTTGAAGGCCAGAGGTTTCTCTGTAGTTCCAGTCTCGAAAGTGAAGCCCACGGGCTTCGCAGCAGGAGACGACACGGTCGTGGTGTCGACTCCAAATTGGAACGACCCACCAGCACGTAGCGTATCTACCGTGGCTTTCTTTTCACCGAACGTGAATCCAGGTGGCGCAACCGCCTTCGACGCACTCTGTGAGCTTAGAGTCGGTGGGGCCAGTCGGAAAGGGTTCGATTCGTACGACCCCGAGTTCAGGTCAACGCCAAAGCATTGCGCGAAGGGTGAATCAGCTGTGCCAAAAGTAACACTGTCACCAGGAGTGGACGCTCTAGAGGATTCCTCGAAGCGAAGCTCCTCCACTGACTTGCCCATGCACTCTGGCATAGCCGAGATCGACATGACACGATAGTGGCCCGTAACGTCCGTCGCCGGCGTTGGAGCGTTCCGTGAGGGCTGGCTCGCCGTCCCCCAATTCGCCGTCGGACCAAACCCAGTGCACGCCGGAGTGGAGAACGGCGACTTGGAGGGCTCCGAGTGACGACCAAACACAGTGGAATGGCTCGTCGCTGGCAGTGAATGGGCGGGCGCGGTGGCTACGCGCGACTTGGCCACGGCAGTGATCGCAGCCCACACGGACGGCTCTGACTGGAACGCCGGCTTCACAAAGCGCTTGTCGTCGTTCGCAGCAAAGCACGCGCGCGTGGAAATGCCCCGCCCCATGGGGTTCGACGGGGCTTGCGACCGAGTCGGTTGGAATGAGGGTGGCGGCCGACCAAACGGCACGCCATTGCTCTGTGGTGGACCCAAGGTCGAAGTTCCGTTACTCATCGAGACGCCACTCCTCGGAGGACCAAACAACGACGAGCCAGACCCCACGCCACTCACGGCAAAAGGATTCTCCTGAGTCCTCGTCGTCTGCCCGAATGCTGGTGGTCGAATGAGCGCTGGTGCATTCCCCGCCGAGAAGGGCGACTCGCCACCGAAGCTGAAGCCGCCGTACGCGGCGTCGATGGTGGCGGAGCCGAAGCCGCAGGAGGGGAACGCAGCGGTCTGCATGGTCACTTAGCAGTCGATGGAGAACTGCAGCGTGAGGGCAGCGAGAGCGAGTGGGGGCAAGCGGCTTACCGACGAACGCGCGGGTGTGCGGAAGAGGGCGAGTTCCAAAATGAGCTTTTGCCAGAGATAAGGTGCGATGAGATTGACCAGCACTCACGGATGTGCCAGTGGTCAGTAACAAAATCCAGTGAATTTTGTTGGAGAGTAATTCGGGTCCAAGACGATTAAACCCATGGGTTCTCAAACCCGCGGGTTTTGGTTTTGGTCTCCCCCGTCGATACGCATGCACGCGACGTGACCTCCTCACGAGCGGACGCGTTTGACGGAGGCGGATGACACGAGACGGCATGCGACGGAGTGTTACAGAAGACACTTGTGTAGTACTGTATACTAATAGGTTAACATTTGAGGGTGGTTGCCAGAGGCGCTGCCGGGAAGTAAGCGCCTCATGCGATCTCGAGGTGCTCAAAGACCGACTCCTCGATCGGATCGAGGTGCTTGCGCGACGCGAGCTTCATCATCTCCGAGGCCTTCTGCTGGCGCACGACGTACGCCTCGACGACGTGGTACCAGC
>JAADVV010000978.1:0-10841 GCA_023335905.1 Pythium pyrilobum
CCCCCCCCCCCCCTCCCCCCTCCACATCCGCCCAAGGACAGCACTGTACAGATCGTATTATGGTGTTGAGCTCCTCCAGCTTCTGTGCTCCGCCGTCCTTAATATCCCTTAGATTCCTCCTCCGCCGTCTCCTGCTTCTCCTCCGCTTGCTCCACCCTCACAGCCATTACTTCCTCCACCAGAACCTCCACATTATCAAATGCTGGCGCTGACGGGGCGCCGAAGCAGCAGCACGTGCAGGCCGTCGACGCGCGTGGCGTGAGGTCTGGCGCGCTCGCCTGTACGAATGCGTCGTCCAGCGCTGGCGCTGAGCTTTCCAACATAACAGCATCAAAGTCAGGTGCGGACGGCGCCATGGACGCTCGATCCAACGAGCCCTCGGCGTCCTCGTGCAAACGATTGCGGCAGCATATCGGCGCGAGCCGCTTGCCCTGGGGGCCCTCCGCTTCCTGGCCATCGCTCTGCAGCTTCCTCCATCCGAACAGGTCCAGGTCTCCTCCACGTGCGCGCCACTTGCCACAGCCGTGTCCGTGTCCGTGCTCCGCCTTCTCTGCGGTCTCCAGATTCTCCATCGACACGGCCGCGGCTTGCAGCGCCTGGCGTCTCGTCGATGGCTTTCGCTCCGACTTGGACCGGAAGAGTCTCGTGCAGATGCGCATGTCCATCGCCAGTGATCCTGCGCGTGTTCGCGACATGGTTCCATGCGTGAGTCCGTTCTAATAATGCGTGCTGCTGCTTGTGGTGGTGGAGGTGGCGGCGGCGTGGCGTGAGTTCGCAAATGAGCTCTTGGCTCCCGTGTCACGGGGCGCTGTCCGACGCGTGTACACTCATCGCTCTCTCTCTATAGCTCGCTTGACTGTCTCTCTGTCCGGGAGAGCAATTGCCTCCTCGCTCTGTGGGGCTGCTGGCTATCCTTCTCCTCCCCTTGCTGCCCACCGGGCAGGAGGAGGCGAGAGGATACTTCCACGCTCGCCCGCGGCTTCTCCGCCTCAGAAGCCGGCGCCGCGTCAGTCAAACGGCGGAGAACGAGCGGCCGCATCTCCGCGCGTTCTGTTCGCCACGATGGATGGCGAAACACCCACAACCCGCCAATGGGAAGCCTGAGTCCGCTGGAAAAGAAGGGATGAGATCCTCAAACTGGATCTTCGTGACGGGTTCACTTCCAAGAATGGCCACATTCGCCAAAAGATGATCCAGTTGTGCAACTATCAAATAGTTGAACAGCGGATAATGCCTCACATTTGGTCGAATAGGAGTCTCGAAAATCTCATCTCCGCACATGTCACAGACGAAAAGGGTTCGCCAGTACCTATTCGATGTGCATTCTGCGTGCGAACGGACGCAAATGGACATGGCCACTTCAAAGTCCCACGAGAGAGATGGAGAGGCAGCGGGCGGCACGTACGTACCCTGGCGTTCTCCGTGAGGGTACGCCACGGTGGAGAATGGAGCGACGACCTCCAATTTCTCAACCTTCTAGAAGGATGCACGACGGAGAGTACTGGTGTGCGTCGGATACTCTATTTGCTTACGCACGAGCCCTGGCGCAGAAGGCCGTCCTGTTCAGAGTCCACAGTCGTTCCCAATTACAGTATCGAGGCCCGCGAAGAAGTTTCTGCTGTCCGTACCGGTCTCGCGAGGCATTCGCTGCAGCTCGTGGGCCCAGCTCGCAGATATCGACGACCCGCTTGGAGCATGTGCGGGCCCCGCTTCATGGAGGAGATCGCGGGTAGCACGCACGGCTTTGACAGATTCAAGGGCGACCGAGGCTGGCCACGCGTGGTGTCGTACGCGACAGGTAGAAGGCGCTGTACCGAGGCGGCTCGCAACTGGCAGTGCTGACGCAGTCGCCACTGCCAACGCAAATGGAGTTGCCTCGGCTTTCGCCTCGCGTCGCGAAAGATACGAATTAGGCTCGGCAGGCCACGCAAACCGGATCTTTACACGCGCAGTGCGTCGCATTTAACGACCAGAACACAAGTAGCGAGTCGTCAAAGTGCGGAGCGCGGCCGTCAAGCAGGGCTTCGCGCTGAGCCTGCGGAGGCCAGTCTGCTGTGGGGAGGTCCACACATCGCGCAGCCCTACCGTGCAATAAGGAGACGAGAGGGAGGTATGCATGCCTGCTGCCGGTGCTGCCGCGAGTGACGAGCTGAGCAGTTTGAGGTGAGCGACGAATGGGCATCCGCAGGCAGTCGGCGCGGCACGCGGCACTTGGAGATGGCGTTGGCGACGCCGTAGAACGCGCAGGACTCGGGCACCGTGACGTTCTTGCGGATGAACGAAGACGGCGCCGCGCGCGGATCGCGGATCGCGGATCGCGGCCCGTCGACCGCGCGGCTGCGCGCGCGCTCGCCAATAAAGTGCCGCGTGCCACCGACTGCCTGCGGATGCCCGTACGCTAGCGTGCCAGCCCAGTGCATTTGCGCATCTCCCACCACTAAGCCCGAGTGTCCGTGTTGATGATCCAGGGATGCCTCGTGACGCCGCTGGGACGCTGCGTGAACGCGTCGCTGCCCGCGTACGCGACGGGGTTCACCGACTTCCATTCCGTGCTCACGGCGGACGCGCCGCACGGACCGGCGTTCAACCAGTCGGCCGACGACCTGCGCTACGCGGACGCCGCCGCTGTGGTCTTCTTCGCGGCCAACGCGACATACTGTGGCGACGCGGACGCGGTCTGCGCGCACTGCCGCGCGACGTTCCGCGAGGACGCGCGGACGCTGCCCCGAGAAACGTTCCCGCTGACCGGCAGCTTTTGCGTCGGCGCCGGCGGCTGCGTGTGCGCGCCGATCTGTGAGGTCCCGACGTACCGCTGCACGTACGAAGCGGACAACGCGTGCCCACTGGCGTTGTACACGACCGCGTTGCCGCCCGTGTACAGCGCGTACGCCAACGCCCTGCAGCCGTCGCGGAGGCGGGAGCCTCGCGCGGCGCCCGAGAAGCTGGTGCGTCCGCGGGCAACGGACACGTGCGAGTACTACGCGCCCCAGGATATGCAGGGATGCCACCGGCCGCGGTCGTGCCAGGACTGTCTGCAGAAGCAGGGGCGGGTCAGATACTGGACGTTGTCTCTGCTCAGCCACTCGCTAACAGTATAAAATACTCTTCTCTAGGGCTGCATGATCTCGGCTGGCGCGTGCACGAGTATGAAAGCGTACCGCTGGCAGAGCGACTTCCGTGTGGCCACGGCTGCCTACAACCTGACGCTCCAGCGGCCGATCAGCATGGTGTACCAGTACGCGTTCCCGTCGACCAACACGACCTACTGTCCGCTGGCGGACGCGCGGTGCGCGGCGTGCCGTAGCGAGTTCAGCCGTTCAATGTCGTTGTACGACGCGCCTTCATCGGAGTTCTGCGTAGGCGCGAACGATTGCGTGTGTCTCGAGTACTGTGAGGCCTCGCTCGTGTCCACGACTTCGCAAAGCACGTGCGGACTCGCGACGCCCCCCAACAGCCGACTGCCCGCGTTCCTCGGCTCGTTTGGGCTCGCGTTCGTCGTGTGGGTCGCGCTGTCGATCACGTACGCTGTGCTGTCCCGTCGCGAAGCCGTCGACGACGCCGTGGACGCGGTCCGCGAGGCCGGCGTCGCGGTCTGGCGGCATATGCTGGATGCGACGCCGGCGCTGCCGCGGCTCGACCACTTCGGCTGGAACCGCCACGTCGCGCGCCTGCAGTACAAGGAGCTGCTGCTGCTCGAAGGGCAAGAGGACCTGTCGCCCGTGTACCACCCCATCGACTTTGACTTTGTCGAGCCGTCGGCGCCCGAGTTTGACGAGCAGGACGACAAGACGGCACCCAAGGCGACGGACCCGCGCGCGCTCGCGTCCGCACCAAAGTACACCGCTGCAGCTGAGACTGAGGATGAAGGAGAAGGGGTAGATGCCGACGCGTCCATCGCGACGGCCCCCGATTTTGACAACGATACGTGGCGCCTTCCAGTCGCGTGATGGTCAGTGGCGCCTGACCTGTTATTAGTGTGCGTGTGTGTGTGTGTGTGTGATCAATAGAAGTCTCTGAGCACTGGTGTCTTACGAGTCCTTCTGCTGCGAACGCTGGCGGCGATACACGGGCGCGGACGTCAACGCCCTTGGTGGCCGCCGTCGCGTCTTGTGCGTCGCTGTCAAAGTCTGGCGCCGTCGGCGCCCCCCCGCATACTCAACGTCAAAGCTCGCAGCGTCCAAGGCCCTGGCGTTCTCGCACAGCTCGATGCAGACACAGCCACCTGCGCCGACGCAGAACACGACTTCTGTGGCCGAGTCGGCCCGCGTCTGGAACTGCACGCGGGACGCCGCGCACGTCACATCGCTGCCAGGACAGTACCGTACGTCGTGTTCGTGGATGGGTGGCAGTTGTGTACCGTGACTCCATGACGCGACGCACGGGTCGGCGAACTCTCCCACAGCGAGCAGGGCTGGGACTAGTCACACCGCGACGCATCCGCTCCGACACAGATCTGGCTGCGGATTGCGTTCGTCGTGCAAACCGATCGACGCAGGAGAGTATGCCGCATTCTGCCGGACATACTCGACCGCGCCTCCGCTGGTTCCTCAAAACTGGCTGCAACGAGCGGTTGTATCCGTCGGCAACGAGTCGTGGTGACCAATTGTGTCGAGGACTCGAACTACTGACATGGACATCTCTTGTCGCGGGCCTTGATCGCTTCCAACCGAAGAAGATGCCCAAGCCATAGACATGGACATGTCGACGCCGTTTCGCGATAGAGAACCACTGGTCGAGTTCCTGAATAGGTCCGAGTCAAACGTGCGTGGCACTCCCGACATCCGACGCCCAACATGGTTCGAGGCAACTACTCTTCGTCAAAGTCGGGCGCCGAGGGGACCGATGCGTCTTCCATGCCTCCACCACTCGTTTGCAGCAGCCGCCACCGACTTCGTCGACGAACGAGCGTCGGAGCCGACGCCAACGCTGTGGGGTTCGTCACTGTCGGCGCAGACGCCTCGTCTTCGTCAAAGTCGGGGGCCGTCGGATGCACGAAATCGAAATCGACGGGCCGAGACACGGGCGAGACGTCTTCTGCTCCTGCGAGCAGCTCTTCCTCCTTGGCCAGCAGTTGGCGTTGAAAGTGGCGCCAACCATACAGATCCAGGTGCAGCGCTGGCGCGGTGTCGATCATGTTGCGCAACATCGTACCGCGGTGGCCTTCGTCTTGTCGTTCTCGTTCTACTCGCTCAGACTCGGCGGTGTACGCCTTCCACGCCGACCGAGCCAGCCACGAGAAACCCGCAACCCCGAGTGCGATGGCAAAGACCCACACGATGATCGCGCTGTTGTGGTCGCCAGTTGTGCGGCAGTCCGGGTCGTTGGTATCCTTGAGAAACATCAACTCGTTCTCACACCACTCGATGCACACGCAGCCGCTGTCGCCGATGCAAAAGCCCAGTTCCGAATGGTCGTTCTCTGCATACGGATGCGCGTCGGCGTTCTTCTTGAAACGCTCGCGGCAGTCGACACACGACGCATCCGACGTCGGACAGTACGTCGTGTTGGTCGACGGGAACTGGTAGTAGCTCTTCATGAACCACGTGCGGCTGGGCTGGCCGGGCGTGCGCGTCGCTTGGTACTCCTCCACGGTCTCGCTCGTGCCGTACGTCGTCATATTCGAGTAGTAATAGGTGGCTTCACGGAAGTCGAGCGAAGTGTTGTACGTCGACATGCTCGTGCAGCTGAACTCCGAGATCATGCAGCCCTAAGGAACCCCACACAACTGTCAGCTCATACCACATACACACACGCAACCGCCAGATGCCGTACCTCTTTCACGAGACACTCGTGGCAGCTTCGCGGCCGCCGACAGCCCTGCACGTCCAGCTCGCCGTGGTACCCGCACGTCTCGTCGGTCGTCTGCTTGAGCACGCCGACGAGCGGCGCGCGCGGATCTCTGCGTGTGTTCTTGGAGAACGCCATCAGCTCGGGGCCGTCCGGGTCCTTGTACTTGGGCATCTCGCGCCCGCACGACGTGTCGGCCGCGCGGATCGCGAGAAGCTGCGGCACTTCGCAGACGGCGACGCACACGCAGCCGCCGTCGCCGACGCAAAACTGCGAGCCGATCGCGTCCACGGTACGCGACGACCGGTAGAGCGCGTCAAACTGGACGCGGCACTGCGTGCAGACCGGATCGGTCGACGCGCAGTACGTCGCGTTGGCCGAGAAGAAGTTGTGCTTCGGGTCGCTCTTGAGGATCGTGCGGTTGAACGCGTCGCCGTGCGGGTTGCCGCGCATGAGCATGTTGTGGTAGTCGAACTTGAACGCGTCGTCCATCCACGGCTCGGTCACGTTATCGCAGCGGCCGTCCTGCGTGACCGCGCAGCCCTGTTTCACGCATACACACACACACACATGAGGCCATTAGACCCACTGGGACGCATCCATCGAAGTGGCTCGAGAGACGTAGTCGTACGGGCTTCCGTAGACAGTCCTGGCAGCTTCGCGGGACGCGGCACGTCGTGCGGCCGTCTTCGACGCCGTAGAAGCGGCAGGACTCGGGCACCGAGATGTCCGGGAAGAGCTTGGTCGGCGGCACGCGCGGATCGCGGCCGGAGACGCCCGCGGAGGCCGCGCGGAGCTGCGCGAGCCGCGCGGCGGTCGTCATATTCGTCATCCGCGCTCTTCTGGCAAAGCCGTGCTATATTAATATTGGCGGCGATGTCGCAAGGGGACAGACAGACGGAACCCATCGAATTGAAACGGGTCGTACTACAGTAACCATGATTATCACGTCCTAAACGACGTTTTGACGTGGTTTATCTGATTTTTTTCGGAGTCCGAGAAGAAATTCCGAGGACGAGGCCGACGAAGAGATGAGATGGATGTGTGGCATCGCTCTGTGTTCGCGTCCTTCGCGGCGCAGCGGCTCATTTGGCGTTATTGCTCTTATACGTTTAATTGATTCTCTCTCAGTGGTCCTGCCCACGTGGGCTCAGAGCATCGCGAGATCGGACTCGGCCCAGTACGCGCCGTTCAGCACGCGGTCGTACTCGTGACGATCCATCGCCGGTGCCGACGGCGACGCCTCCAAATCGCGCAGCGCGGAATCGTCGGGCGGTGGCGCTGTCGCGTTGACCACCATGAAGTGATCCGTTGGAGCGGAACCGCAATACTGTGTATCGTCGATGTCCGGCGCGCAAGGGCTCATGTCGTCAAAGTCCACGAAGCCGCCTCCAGTGGGGGACACGTCCTCCAGTCCTGCCAGCAGCATTTGCTCCTTCTGGATCATCTCGTTGCGCTGTGCCTGCCAGCCAAAGAGGTCCAGTCGTCCAGTCGGATGCATTTTCTCCGGCCGCGCCTCCTGGGCGGGGGTCGTTGTCGTCCACGACCACACCGAATCGGCGGCATCGCCGTCGCCTTCCGGATCCCCCGACCGCGGCGCGCCAACGACAACGTCGCCGGACCCTGTGCGACCACGGCGGTGCCGCTGCACGAAACCATACGCCACCAAGACAAGCACGATGGGCGCGGCGATGAAGGTGAACAGCGACGGTGTCGACATCAGCGGGTGTTGCGATTCATTGGCGAGCGTGTTGGAGCTGAGCGGGTTGGTACAGTTCTTGTGGACGAGCAACTCGTCTCGCAGCGGACTCTCGCAGATCGAGATGCACAAACACTCCTGTCCTTGGGTGAGGCCGAGGCAGAACCGGGAGTCGACGCGCTGCTTGAAGTAGTTCCGGTTGCAGTACTGGCATGTTGGTTCTCCACTTGGACAGTACGGCATGATAGTTGAGGGGAAATGGTAGAGCTGCGTACGCGTCGCGTTCGGGTTCTTGGGGTTTGGGCCGGTCATGTTCTTGCTAATGGCGTTGCGGAAGTCCATGTAGCCGTTGTAATGGTCGTAGTACTGGTTCACGCAC
The DNA here is from genome assembly GCA_023335905.1 of Pythium pyrilobum. Lineage (NCBI taxonomy): Eukaryota > Oomycota > Peronosporomycetes > Pythiales > Pythiaceae > Pythium > Pythium pyrilobum. The sequence continues at coordinate 7,866 of JAADVV010000978.1, forward strand.
TGGCCCAGTTGGTTGATCATGCAGCCCTACGGAAGAAGCATAAGAATGGGGTTAGTTGAACACGCGCATCAAGAAGTATTCCAACGAGCAGGGCAAAAGTGATGGAGGAGAGCGAAGAACTCACCGACATCTTGAGGCAGTCGCTGCAGGTCCGCGGGTGGAAGCATTTGTCGTTGCCCATAGTGTAGTAGTAGCACGTGTCATCGTCGGACGTCCAGGGAATGTCCGAGTCGGGCCGCGTCGTATTGTAAATCGCGCGCAGCTCCTTGGGCAGCAAGTCCACGGCCGTGATGGTGCCATTATCCGAGCTGCCGTCCCAAGACGACGAGGATGAAGACGATGAAGACGACGAGGACGACGACGCGTCGCCGTAGTAGTTCGAGCCGTAGTCGTACGCGTACCGCGACCGCAGTTCGTCGGATGTCACTGTGCCGGCGTCGAACGCGCCGTCGCCCGAGGAGGATGACGAGCTCATGGACGAGGGAGACGCAGACGTCGGCGGCGGAGACGGCGGCGAGGAAGAAGGCGACGAGTGCGGCCGCTTGACGCCCATGGCATGAGCTGTGCGGGGATGCGAGAAGGCGAGTCAAACGGAATGGAACCGCGACGGCGATGTGGCGTGCGGCGAGTATGCGACGCGCTCATTCGATTGAGCTGCTCGGGCATAGAAGGATCAGCGTTGGAGTCAGACAGAACCGGTGGGTGGGTCGCTTGGGCCCATGTGGTGGTCCACACCACATTGTGTGTACCAGATCGTCTGGACGGATTTGTGTGACGTGTGACACTGTACCCAGCGGATCAGGAGCGTTTTCATGGCCAGGAGGAAAATGGGAGAGAGCGAGAGGGGAGTGTGTGGAGATGCCACGAATGGCCTGGGTCTATTAGAAGTACTATGGTAGAATACACGCGGGTACACGACGGCCACAGAGGACGACAACGAGTAGGGCGCACGAGAATGGCTTGAGTGGAGGGTAAATAGGAGCGACGGCAGTCGTCGCAGCGACTGGGCGGTCGCTTCTGGTCGACAGGAAGTGCTTGCAGTCCATGGCATGGACCGTGCGCGGGTTCGACAGGATACGGTCTGCACGCTGACTTAGAGGGCTAAGAAACCCCTCTGTAGAATATGGCGGGACGACCTGGGAGGCCGCGAGCTCTCCGCCGACGAGTCGGTGGGGCTCTTGGATATTGCTGCTCATACCATGTCGACGTCTGCTTGGTCGAAGTCGAAATCACTGTCGAACGACGGCGCCGACGGCGGCTCGACTCCTTCGCCGTGGTACTGCGGCGACATCGGCGGCGCGCTCGCTTCGACCACCTGCGCGCCCATGACCGGCGCCGCGAGCACCGTGACCTCGGGGTTCACGCCGTGGCCGTTTGTGCTCAGCATATCGACAAACCTTGCCTTGGGAGAAACATGAGCGCCGTCCACGAGCAGATTCTCCTTCTTGTCGTCGTTCTCCTTGTTGATGAGGTTCCGCCGCAGCGCCTGCCACCCTGGCAGGTTGAGTCGGCCCGGCCGCGGCGCGGCGTCATCGGGCGACGATCCACTACTGCCCTCGTCACCACTGCCGTTTGTTTCCTGCTGCTGTCGGACTGCTTCGTCTCGCCGCCGCGTCTCGAGACGGTGGCTGCGCACCACCAAAAGGCCGACCACCACCACGAGCGCGGGGATGCCGCCCATCGTCCACACGTCGCGCCAGTTCACGGCACTGTCACTCGAGGAACCTGTATCTGCTTTAAGCGGCGGGGGTTCTTCCACTGCGAACGCCTTGGGCCTGGGTGGGGGCCCACACTTGACGCCGCCGGCGAGCATCTCCCATGACGAGGCCTCGCACGACGCGATGCAGACGCATCCACCTGCGCCCACACAGAACCGCGAGTCGGTCACGTCGCCCACGAACACGGTCTTCTTACACTCGATGCAGGTCTCGTCGGTAGTGTTGCAGTACGTCGCGTTGATAGCGGGGAAATGGTACCGTAGCGTCGTGTTGGCCTCGGTCGCGTTCGAGCCGACGAGGTTGAACTCAAAGGCCTTGTGGTAGTCCATCGCCGGCTCGTACCCGTTCTTGGTCATGTTGACGCACGCGCCAAATTGGTTGACCATGCAACCGTCCATGTCCAAGCAGTCGCGGCACGTGCGCGGCTTGCCGCAGCCAAACTTGCGCCGCGCGTAGTAGCCGCAGGTCGCCGGCAGGATCTCGTCCGGGTCGTCGTCCCAGCTCGCCGAGTCGTTGTGGCGCGGGTCCCAGCGCCAGCTCGAGCCGCCGTCCCTGTGCTGCGAGTCGTCGCCGACGCCGTCGTCGCCGAGGTCCTTCGAGTCGGCGTGCGTCTTGGCCAGCGGCCCGACGTCGCTGTCGCCCGCGACCGACGCGCCGGCGGACGAGCCGACGGCGTCGCTGAACGCCAGCACCTTGGGTGTCTCCATCGCGGCGCTCGCCATCAGCACGCCCCACAGGAAAACCTTCACTGCGGGACCCATGCGCCGCGCCATTTCGCGATCAGCGCCGCGTGTCCGTCCCATACACTTGCCGCGCAACAGGAGACTGGTCTAACCGGATCTGTCTTTCAGCTTGTGTCCCGGGATGTAGAGTCGCCCCTCTGACTGGAGTGTCGTGTAAGGGGTGGTCTAAAGTCTCTCGCTCGCGCGCGGAGCCCCAAAGGTCCACTGTGCAATGGCGGTCCGCGCGGTCGTCGAGCCAGACCGCGCGGCCGCGCGGGCGTCGTCCTTCCAGCCGGCCATCTGGCACGTGGCGTAACGGCAGTCTCCATGGAAATCTGGGAATTTCTCCAGGAAAGCGATGGACCCGAGCCCTAGCGTGCACCCATCAATCCCATACAGCTGGGGATCCCACAGTGCCAGACCTCGAGAATGTGGAGCGTCCTAGAAGTCGATCTGGCACACTTACTGTGTATCTTGTATTATCAGGTAAGCAACCCTCTGTTGGTGGGTGGCTCCATGAGACGATGGGGACGACG
>JAADVV010000979.1:0-10825 GCA_023335905.1 Pythium pyrilobum
CAGGCGGCCTGGGCGATCGCGGCTGACCACGGGGCCTCGGCGTCGCCGACGCCGTGTCGCCAGTTTCCAGACGGCCTGGAAGGAGCAGAGGATGTGGCAGCACCACATCCTTTGGAGGATGGCGTGGATCGCAGCAACTTGTTCGTGGAACGGGGTTGTCTCGATCACGTATGCCCACACGCACCCGGGCGTGACAGGTGGCGTCACACTGAACACGGCGCGGCAGATGCCCTACGGATTGGCGGACTGCTCGTGAGACCACAGGCCGAGCGCACGCCAAAAGGACGCCACCTGCCTCCAAGGGACTGAACCGCTGGGCAGTACCACACGATGTGGAAGGCATGACCCGGGGCAGGTCCGTCCCATCCGTTGAGCCGACGTCCCTTGATCTTGTGCAGAAGGAGGCGTTGTCCACTCGAGCTGTCTTGTAGGTGGGTCAGACGCCGCTACGAAAAGAGGCGCAGTGCCGCACCAATTGCGGGGTCCGTGTCGAGGGCTTGCTGCTCCCTTTCACAAGGGCCGCGCGCGATGGGTGTCCGGGCTGCCGCTGCGACCACGTGGTAGGCTCGGGTTGGCGGTGCCACAGCGGGGCAAACGCATCCAAGTGGGGGGGGGTCGAACATCGTCACAGAGTGCCCTGCGAGGCGGGCCATGCGGGCTGCTTCGACGCGCCGGCCAGTCTTGTGGAGCTACTTTAGACCGTAGGTGTCTTGCATATGCTACACGGCCTCGTTCGTGTTGAGCATTGTGAGGGACGAGAACTTGGTTTCGATCTTGCCGACCGAGTCGAGCTCGCTGTACTCGCTGAACACGCTCATCGGACACCGCGCCTGGATGTTGTCGTCTAGCGACGCGATGAGGTTTATCCGAGCCGAAGCTACTCAGCAAGCAGCTCCGTCAAGATCAAGCGTTCTGTACTGACAACCAGAGGGATACGCGTTTGAGTGTACGCAAACGATTATCGCGGATACGGAGGCACGCGTATGCTACGCCATGCGAAGCGCTACAGATCTTCGTCGCGTGGACGCTCTTGGGAGCTTTGAGTCGGTGTGGACGCGTGTGGAGACGAAGCTGGGCCCGGCCGTTGTGCTGACGGCGCAAGAAAGCCCAAAGCTCCTGCGCTTCGACCTCTCTATAACCAGGCACGCAGATCAGCAGCTTCGATCAGGATTACCGGCTGGGTACACCACTATCGTGACAAGAACAAGATGACCGACAAGGCCGTTCAAAATGTCGCTATGGATTCCGGTCGGAGTTACCAGACGACCAGAACTCGATCAGATCCTTACCTTACTCTCCAATGACGTGTCGTCGTGGGTTGAGACTCTGTCTACAGAGTCACCGCTCCGAACGCGCGACAGCAAAATCAGCGCAGGGCACAGCGAGGCTCCGCCAGTGAAGTGAGTTGAAGGGATATCAGGTTCTTAACGTCTTGATGGGTGCAAGAAGAGGTCTTTTATGGCCATTTCAAAACTGTTTCGAACAGCATAATGAATTTTGACCATATGGCGGTAAGACTTTTGTTTGGTTCGTGAAAAGTGTATGAACGTATCCACCAAGCAAAAACCGATCGAAGGCCACAGCTTTCATACTCAACTTCGTCAACGTGGCACCAGTCAATAAAAAATTTCGCAAAACCCAGCAATCACCCACCACGCAAAATATACACATATCAAGTACAGTCCGAATCTGTATTACTATGCTGTTCAGTACAGTTTGAAAATTCTCTGCAGGGGTCCGTCGAAAAGGGGTTAAGTAACTAATACACAAGCGTCATCGCCTGGCCGTTGTGCTGGGCAACGTAATGCCGTCGTGGCTCTACCCAGACTTTCTGCGAGCAGCCACGAGTGGATTTGATCCGTCGACGAAGACTCGACCGCTATTTGTTGCGGCATTCAATCCCAACAAATCTGTGACGTGATACGGATAACGGTTGGATCAATCAACAGTGGATGACTCGAATCTGCGACATGAGGCGGCTCGATGAGGATACATACCTCACTTGAGTGTCATGTGAGCATGCCAATCGCTCTCCCTCATATGATCAGGATATATAATATCTTGCATTCGCGGGTCTTTCTCAGGTCAATTTTCTCTGCCCCGCTGATGATGCTAGGCCGCTCGTGCTGACGCGGATACGGGGCCCTCTACTTTGAGGCCCAGTGGGGCCGCTGCTTGTGCTGCACGGCCGCGTTGGCCCACCGTCACGGCGCTTGGCGAGGCCCAATCCGATCGACATTCACGGATGCGCACGAATCCGGACAAGCCAAGACGCTCGCGAATGAAGTTCTTCCAAGTCGTAGCGGTGGAGTCGCAGTGTGTGCCGTCGCGGTCAGCGGGTCGGCGGGACACGCTGCCGCTACTTCGGCTGCCCCCTCACTCCGCGCTGCTGAAACCAACGCCACCGCGGGGATCGTCGAAGAATTAAGCAATGGCGACGGGGTGCGAGACACAGCCAGTGGGACGCTTGTAGCGACGCGCAAGCTGAAGCGATGGTGCAACCGATGGCCATGGTACTGTGGCGAGCTGTAGGCTCTCCATCACCAGTTTGTGCACACACAGAACGAGCGTTTCGGTTGAACAATACAACGCTCATCTGCGTACATTCCAACTTTTGAGCTTTTCACGTCAACCATCAAGATACCAATTGTAACTGCGGTTCCCTGTATTGGTCCAAAACTCACGCCTCCGATGCGGCTCGGTTAGAAGGACAAGCAAGTCCCGTGCGTTTATGCCACGCCGCCTTCGACGCTGTAAAAGACGCGACACGTGATCAGCTTGAACGCGTCGTGCGGCCGCAGCAGCTCGCGCCCGAAGAAGCGGCCCATCCAGACCCAGAGCGCGAACACTCGGGTCGCGAGAAAGCCGCGCACATCCATCGTCACTGTCTGGTCGGCAACGTGGATGCGGGCCATCACGCGGTTCTGTGTGTTCTCGCTGTAGAACACCAAGTGCACGAGCAGCAGCGGGTACACGAGCAACGTACTGTTGACCAACAACACGAGCAGGCGAGGCAGCCCAAGCCGACGTCGCATGGGTGAAGGTAATGTGTCGAGGAACAGCAGCCAATGGCACCATACCCACGCAGTGGCCACGAGCAGCGCCCGGTCGTCCCACAACAATACGTCGCACGCTCCAACCGTGACGACCGTCGCTTGGAAAGACACAAACTACGCGTCGACCTCGGTGCAGATCCTCCGGGCGAGCCTCCGCTGGTATAGAGACGCACACGCGAGGGCAAACATCGCTGAACAAAAGAACGCAGCGATCGAGCACGCGCGGTAGACCGACGTGGTTGCAGGTATAGCGCTGGCTAGGTGGGCAGCGAGCAGACCCAGCAGTAGACCGCAGCCGATCGTACCGACCAGATTCACGAGGGTGGTGAGCTGGCCAGCGCTGCGACGGCTCAGTAGTGCCAGCGCGCATGGGGATATTGCGTTCCTCGTGTCGATCACGCGCGCTTCCTCGAGGTCGAAGAACTGCATTTGCGTCCGCCCACTGCGCGCGCGAGAAGTGTCCACTGCGGGAGCTGGGAGTGTCACTGCAGGCTGTGGCGACGGAACGAGATGGCAGATCGAGTAGTGCATATCGCATCGGACCATGGTGGCCACGCGGTTGGAGAAGACAAGGTGCCGATACCGCACGATGCGCGCGGCCATGAAGTACGCGACCGTGAAGACGCCGTGGATGAGCACGTCCACTGTGTCGACCGATGTGCCCAGCACGGTGACGGTCGAGTAGACGAGGTCGACGGCGACCCGCAGGTCGGCGAGGACGATTCCGAAGAGCAAGCCCGGCGAGCCGAGGACAAACATGCGCAGCGCGGCCGCGCGCAAGTGAATGTTGGCGTCCAGGAAGAGCGTGATCCAGCAGCCGACGCCGCCCAGCGCGAGCGCGGCGACGCGGAAGTCGCGGAATAGCAGACACCAAATGACGTTATCGATGCCGTTGATCGTGAAGAGAAACCAAACTCAAAGGTCAGCAACAGCAGTCGCAGCACGTCCCAGCAGAGCATGAATATGTGGAGCATGAAGGGTGGCGTCGCGAGAAGTACCGCGAGGCAGGTGAGGACGCGCCGCCAGAGCATGTCGTCCACGACAAAGCAGTGAGCAGACACCCACAAAGATCACGGCCGCGACTTGTAATAGGGCATTGTATCGCGCTGTGAGCCTCGCTACGCGGCTGGCGTGGCGAGGGAAGAGGACGCTGACCACTGTGCGCGAGGTATCCACCGTCGGCAGCGGCGAAATCGGCTGGATCACGTACGTTGTCAACGACGTCGCGCAACTCGATCGCGCGGGACCGCCGAGATCCGCTGGCACGATGCTGACGCGAGCCATGGCTTCTGCTCCCTGAAGGCACAGTCCGAAACGCGTCGCGATGGATGCAGCTCGCGAAATGGCCAAGCGAAAGGGAGATTCAGCAGAACCAAAGAGCCCGTTCTAAAATCGGTTGTACCTACCTATACATAGCGTTCCCGTGGAATGCAAGTCAACATTCATCGACCAGACGCCGTGTTGCGTGGTACACCAGCACATCTTCCATCGAGTTGCTGTGGTCTCATTGCACCCTTATGGCATCGGAACTTCCGATGCCATAAGGGCTTCCGATTCGGAAGACAACGCATCCGACAGGAAGGTTACAGCTCCCACCCCTCGAAAGGTCCGCACGCTATTTGCTTGTCGTATTACCGGTATATGGCGAGATGCCACGTTCACGGGAACGCTGATGTACCAGCAATTGTCCAAAGCGAGCAGATCGCGGCTTGCGCCACGTTCTCTTGTCGTCCGAGTTTCGTGGTGCTCGGTTGAAACCAGCCTGCCGTTGTCGGTTCCCCTCACCTGACGAGGGGAACCGACAATGATGGTGCACGTTGTAGCGAAGGGACTCATATTATTATTCGCCTCGCTACAGTCTATAGCGAGGCGAATACAGTACAACGTCGTAATCATGCGCTCCTGCTGTGCTGGCGGTCGTTTCTCGCATCCCGTTCTAGCCATTACACTGTAAAGATACAGTCGTACCTCGCTTTTGAACCACCACTGCCCTATAGATAATGTACGGGGATTCATTTTCACGGGCTATGAGGGTTACCCGATCAGTCAAAATTGGATAGTCTTGATATGCTTTACCAAAGCATCTCATGGTTTAGGTGGGGATCCAAAAGCGACGTACGACTGTACTGTAATTTACAGAATCTTTGACTTGTACGGCACATTTATGATGGCTAAGACGCACAGCGACGAGACAACCCTGTACTCCTTCTCTCTCTCGTGTCCAAGTTTGCCCACCCGAGGGCACGATCCACGCACATCATTCAGTGCGTTGATGGCTACTAGTACTCCAAACCGAACGGGATGTTGATAAGGTTAATAGTACGAGACACACCTCAAATCGCAACTTGACGACGCTGCCCATAACGCGAAGTACTTCGTATGTACTAGACCCGTTTGCGTGCGCTGTTTCGAAACCTGAGTAGGCTGCACGTCATGTGCTGCCTGCTCAAGTGCACATGGGCCTGTGCGTGGGATGCCGGCACAACTCGACATGATCCGCAAGCTCTTGAGCCTGTGGTGTGGTGACAAAAAGACAGCCAGCTCTCGACAGGCAGTTTGTATGGCCGTGCGTGGCTCGCCTCTCTTTTATGCGTGATGGCGCGGTGATTTCACTTCTAGAATTTATATTACTGCCATTCCGTGACTACGTAGTAGTCCAACTGTCTACACAAAGTTCTGACGGTAGTTCACCTCGGCGGGACCACCGCTACCTATGTTGTGAGGGCGGTCACTACTGGGTGACGGCGCGCTGTCCGGCACCCGCTTCAGGGCCATCGCTTTGATGGACTTGTCCATCGCGCGCTGGTTCGCAGCGCCCATCCAAACCGACACGCCAGTGAGCAGCACGACGACACAGGCCACAGCGACCGCGACGGAGAACGGCGGCCCGTAGCCCTGCATCTTGGCCGCACCTGTGCCGCCTGCCGCACTGTTGGCGATGACGGTCGTGCACCGCGGGCCTCCCCATGAGCCGCCGTTCTTGCACGCGCACCGCTTGTTCACGCAGGTCCCCGTGACGAGCCTCGCGTACTGGAGATCGCCCGTGGGCTGCACCGTGCAGTCGTCGTTCTTCCTGCACCGCGCGCCGCCGGCCACGTCGATCGCGAGGTTCCGGTCGTCCGTGTACTCGTCCAGGTGGCCGTTGATCCACTCCTTGGTCGGGTGCGATGCCGGGTCGCAGCCGAGCTGCATGTAGTTGTCCGCGTCCAGGTCACTTCCCCGGTCCTGGTACAGTCGGACGTAGTCGATCTTCATGTGCAAGGGAAACTGGTCGCAGATCGCGTTGGCATCGGGGTCCGAGCCGTTGCCGCGACACACCTTGCCCGGGTTCGGCGGCGTCGCGCCCCACTCCCTGGACAGCGCGACGTTCATGATCAGGTACATGGGCTCCTCCAGCATGAGCTTTTGCGGGTTGGTGTTGTTGGCGTCCTGCGGCACGTCTATGATCGTCGCCGCCGGCACCTCGAAGAGCGGGTTGCCGTCCAGCATCCAGCGCACGTACCCGTTCGTGCCCGTGACCCACTCGATCTGGTAGTTGACGTAGTCGGTGTACGCGGCGACATGGAGCGGCCAGTTGGACGAGATGGCGTCCATTTGGTAGTTGAACGCGCTCATCGCGTTGGTCTTTGGTCAGGAATCCGGCCGCGCGGCCGAGCAGCGCTTGTTCTGGTTGTCCGGGTCGCATAGGTAGGCGCCCGAGTACACGTTCATGAGCGGGAAGCACGTGCCGTCGGTGTTGATGCCCCAGTGCTTCGTGCCCTTGCCGTCCACGAGCCCGAGATCGGCGACCGCGTCGTGCGACGCCGAGCACGTCGTGAGGTTGCACGAGTTGCCGGTGACGCCGGCCGTGCTGTTGATCGTAGCGAGCACGGTCTCGTACGACTGCATCTGGGTCGCATCGGGCGAGCAGTACGGGTTGCTCTGGTACCGCAGTCCTTGGTACCACGTCTTGTGGCCACGCTTCTGGTACAGCGCCGTTGGCACGTTTGGATGGTTCGCGCCGGGCGTCTTGCAGGTCGCGCCGTAGATGCAGTACGATGGGTCGATCGAGTCGTCCACGAACATGGGGCGAAAGTCGAGCGCCATGCCCGGGGCGATTTGGAGCGACGACGAGATCTGCGACGCGCTTCCCTCTAGCAGGTCGATCTCAGGCGCGCCGCGGCCCTGGTTGGCGTTGAGCCCAAAGCCGGGGTTCGCGTCGCACGCGCTGATGCGCTGGTTGCTCGGCTCGAACACGTCCGGATCGCAGTGGTTGTACGAGAACGGCCACATGCGGTTGGTTGAGGCGCTGAAGATCGCGCGACCGAGGTTCCCCATCATCCAGATGCCGGGCCACGTCGGGTAGAACTGCTTAGTCTTGACGCGCGAGTTCGGTCCGCCGGCGATGTCCGGGTTCGTGGAGTTGCTGCTCACGACGCCGGGCAGCTGCGTGCGCACCTCGAGCATGCCTCCTTGGAAGCAGAACTTGTTCCAGGACTGGACCATGCCCGAGCGGTAAAAAAACTCGGCCGTAACGAATGCCGGCGGGTTCAGGTACATGTTATACACGGTCATCGCCTGGTACTCGTCGATGATCTTGATGAAGAAGTAGCACGTACCGCTGTCGGCGTCGCACTCGGTGGACGTCATGTTGTGCGAGTACGTCTCGGTTGCGCCGTTGACGCCGTCGGGCTTCTCGAGCGACGTCCAGAGGTGGTCCTTGCCTGGGCGGAAGTCGCGGCCAGGCGTGTTGAACTCGTCGCTCATGACCAGTTCCCACTGGCGCCCGCGAGAAGTCGTGTACACCTGGCGGTCGGTCGGTGTGTCCGGGTCGACCCAGGTGCGGATCCCCGACTTGGTGGCGATCTCCGTCGTCGCGTGTATCGTCGGCCATGACAGCAGCAGCAGCAGTACGACGACGAAGCCTCGAGGAGTTGCCTGCGATGAGTTCAAACGCTGGGCCATGATGGGCGTCTCTGTGTTGATTGGGTTGTGGCAGGCGGAGAAGTCAATCTACTCGCCGAAGCGGTGTCTACAACCACTCAAGCACCTCAGTCCCGTGCAGCCTCCGCAACAGTAAACGCCCCAGAGAGGGACAGGTACATTAAGATTTATAAGGGTCTGTTAACCTCAGGGGCAACAAGTATTATAAAACGAACACTCCACTGAGGTTGCTTATCATATGGCCGATGTGATGTGGATGCTGCAAACTATATACACGCACCGAGCGACCACCATCTCTCAACAGGAAAAAGCGTCAACAGTGCGGTTGGGATCCGGATTTTTTCCCGCATGCACTCGTCGCCATCGATGAGATGTGCATGATAGCGATGTCAGCCATCGTTTTAGCCACGCCAAGGTGAGTGGGAAGGAGATGGTGGCCGCCACCGTGGCTAGCTCCAGAGCGTCATGGTGGATGGTAGGGGATGACAAGACGATGGCTGGCACTGCCAGCCATGGCACTGCCAGCCATCGTATTGGCCACGCCAACTTGGCGGCCAAAGGAGTGGGAAGGAGAGAGTGGCGAGACCCAGAGCGCCATCATCGTATAGATTCTCTGCTACAGTGAAGGCGTTTTTTCGCGACCCGTCGCAGCCATCACGAACATGAATACAACTGTAGTTTGCCTGCATGCAGTATATTGTAGGTAGTGTATTTTGCTATTATTAAACATGCCAGAGAAAGTACCAAAACCTGCTCTCAGGTTCTCAAAATACCTACTTTGACAGAAAGCGTTTGGCTCGGGTTCTGGCAATACTGTAGCCTACTAAGATAAGGAAGGTCAAAATTACTTGACATCTTTGGTCCTGGCGATTGGCTTGGTGCCTAGTTTTGAATGCCGAGTTCTGCTACAACTCGGTAATTTGGTATTTTCGCCTTACTTGCTGATGGTTAATAGCACGGATGGCACGGTACCTACAATATACAGCAGGCATACCTCTTTGTGGCTTTTCCCCGTATGTTAGCCACAAAACGCGAAGGTGTAAGCCAGTTTTAGATATACCTGGTATTACACAGCTGCACAGTACAGTACCGGTAGTGGGAGTCATCATTAGGTCGAGCGAGCGTCTCCACAATGCTGCGCATTGCATACAGGTAAATGAGGAGATGCGATTTCTGATTTCAGGCAACTCCGGTTGGGGCGTCACAGCAAGCATACCGTCGAGACTCTTCATCGATCGCAGCCGAGCAACACCAACTAGGTGACCAACATCGTCGCCGCCGCTCAACCACCGTAACAGCTCGATCGCCATGTCTATACAGAATAAGCTTCCGTGCAGTGGACAATAGTGGCTCGTCGTTGCGTCTCTCCTTACATAGCCAGGTGGCAAGACAAGACAATGAAAGGCACCTCAAACGGGCAGGCATCGCCAAACTAGATATTTGTGATAGGAAAGTACGAAAAACCTAGTTCCAGGATTTCAAAATGCCCACTTGAAGTAGATTTTAATCTAATTTCTAAGTTAGATTAAAGGAAAAATCCAAAAGGTGACACAAATCGAATGTTTCTGCAAAAGGTGACACAAATCGTTTAAAACACAGCGGAGTGTTGTTTATTACAATCTATTGCTGGTAAACTACGATATGGCTACATGGGAGGGTACAGGTCAGACCCCAGACAAGAAACCCTATAAAAAGGATACGCTTATATGCCCCGCGTATGTTGAAGCACCACATTCACGATTCCGCACCACAATGGAGAGACCAACCGACTTGGACAAGCTCAAGGCGATGCGCTGGGGTAAAGGCAAGGATGCTGTCGATGCGATCAAGACCACGGCCTTCAACGAAGGCAAGAGTGTGTGCGTCGGTACGAAAGGCGGCAACTTCAGGCGTTTAGTATGCAGTTGTGCGCCAATGTGTGACTGGTTCGTCAGTCTAGCTCGACTTCGGAGCAAAAAAGGCCCCAACGATTGGCATGTGACGGACGCGAATATAGAGCACCGGAACTGCACAAGCGTAGCAAAGCCAACGCATCGTCAGATTGCTCAACTCTCTGTCGTGAGATCGGCTGTCGTCGCGAGTACTACTGTGAGCGCACAGGCTCTTCTGTCACAGCTTAAAGACCAAGCCGGCGTGGCGTGCAGCAAAAGTATGATCTACCGCGCCAAAGATTCGATCAAAGCCGAGACGTTTGCAGACGATCCACTCACGATTCGATTTCTTCCGAGCTTTCTCTTGGAGTTCGCAAGACTCAACCCAGGCACCTATACAGAGCTTCAGCGCGATGAGAAAGGTCACTTCAAGCGTGGCATCATCATACTGAACCCAGATTCGTTCGCAAACGGCCAGAAACTGTACGGAGTGGATGCAGCACATATGAAGCACCGGAAGTACAACGGTGTCCAGATCGTGATGGTCGGGAGAGACGGAAACCTCAACAACCGTGTGGCGGCTGTAGCGCTTGCACCAATGGAGGACAACGACAATTAATTGTGGTTTTTCGGTCGACTGTTGGACCACGGATTTCCCCTTTCAGAGACGCCAGTATTTTCCGATCGGCACAAAGGGATTGTCTCTGCGACAGATCAGCTGAAGATCTTCAACATGTACTGTGTTCGTCACATCCTGGGTAAGACAGCTGCGTCTCCTCGCATTTGGATTGTATCTCACTGTCGTTTTGCTAGGAACATGAGGGCAGACAAGACTGTCCGGCTATCCGTGGCACACGAGAAGTTTGTATGGGCTGCAAACGCCGCTACAACGCAGCCAGACTTTGAGAAGAACATCGACAAGTTGGCTGGAGCAAACCCCGAAGCGGCTGAGTATTTGCGTGCAATCAAGCCAGA
>JAADVV010000980.1:0-10820 GCA_023335905.1 Pythium pyrilobum
CTGGCCCAAAAGCCTTCTTTTTAAAAAAACCATTTCAAAATTATATTGCCAGAATCATCGAGTTTGTCCAAATGAATAGCAAAAAGGCCATTATAAAGAGATAAATCTGCGATATAGCCCTGATTAGCTAAATAAATACACACGGTAACCCTCAATTGAATGCAAACCCCCGTTTGTACTCCTATTTATTTGTCGTCTAAATGGGGTTGGAAAGTCGTTGGATGATTACCACTCGTTTTGAGCCCGAATGCCGGGCTTAAGGTCGGCATTCGGAGTCAAATCGAAGTTTAAACGATTGCAATGCGATGCGTGATCGTCGTGAAAGTCGGGGAGGTCGCCAAGACCAGCTGCACCAACGACGACATCCCCACTGGGGACTCCCCAGCGCTTTCTTTGATGTGGATGATAATGGGGACTTTGGTGTGTTCATATAGACAAGCGACGGCTCACCGCTTCATGTCCGTCGCGTACGTCATGCTCACTCGTGAATGGATGAGTTCGCCCTACACTAGGGATCCGTCTGTTTCTATCGACAAAAAAGTAACGTAGTTCAAAACGCGTTCGGAACGATTTCTTTCAGCGTCTGATGTTTTCAACGTTTTATTCGTATTGAAAGGATCCCATAACAGAGGGGTTGGTGGTGGGGGGCGCCTCTTCATTAGGGAATTTGCCTCGCTTTGCGCACATCTGAAGCGATTTCGACATCAGCCCGTCTATTTTAATGATGAACGACTGGGTGTATTTTAAGACCCAAATTCTGAGTCAAGTGTACCGAGTTGTGGACGTGATGGAAAACCCAAAAAATCGGGGAGAGCGATTCAGAAAAAACGAATGATACCAACGTGTAGCCCTGCATTTCAGCAGTTTAATGACGTGTCGTTTGACGCATTTGACCAGCTCAGTGACGAGAAAAGCTCAATCGCTGTGAATACCAACACGTTTTATTAATGCTCAATCGGACGCTTACACTAATACAAAAGACAATATGTTTGGGGGACGACTGTGTATCGGTTTTTTGGGTGGCACGATGGGTACATTAGTGACTGAGTTAAAGTAACGCGTCCAATTGGACCTCCTAAATATCGTACATTGTTAAATATTGGGTATTCGTTTAAAAATCAATTACGGTACTACCAAACCGACGCTCCCAAGCTCCGAGGAGGTGTTTTTGAACGGTTGTATCTCAGCGACTCGGGGTTTGATTTGGGCGGGAAAGGTAGAATCCGTGTCACCAAATCAAAAGCTTTCAGCTGATCTGCGAAGATCAAAACTCGATTTTTTTTGTTTTCGGCCCACCTCCGCAAACGGCGTAATTTTGTACAGTTGAGGCAGAAATCGGGTCATATATATGAGCTATATTTTAGTAAGATATAGCATACATAATGTTCAATCCTGCTGAACGAATCGAAGCTGCCTACTGAATGTAGCCACTGTAGGGAATCGTATCGCTGATTTCTGCGGCTGTCGACACAGCAGCCAGCGAGGCGCACAACACTTCGTACAAGATGCCCAGCCACGACAAACCTCAAAGTAGATATTTTTGCCTTATTTGCCGATGGCTGCTTATCGGCTACTTACGTACAGGCTGTAGGCTACAGCACAGCGCACGGAGCGGTGAGTGCTGTCAAAGTCACAACCTCATCAAGCTTTCACGTGCATGATGGTGCCCGTCGCTCGTTGAGACTCAAACTCGGCGGAAAACGCTCCGATTTCTTGAAGAATGGTGCAGCATCAATGAATGGAAACTTACGCTCGCCACTTGGACGACAACAAAATGTGCAATCGTCCAGCAGGTTCCAGGAAGCTCATCCGACTGCTGACACAGTAGAATGAGGGTTCTGACCGTCGCGTTCTTGGCGGCGGTAGCGCGCGCCCTCCTCTAGAGGCGATGCGCTGATGGTGTCTCCTCTCGATAGAAGAGGTAATTGCGGCGTCCTCCTTGTGCGCATGCAGCGTGCATCCAGTTTGCCCTTCGAATCTTTTTTTTCGATCCGTGGGTTCCGTCCGAGCCAAAGATCCGCTCGCGGTTCGCATTCACATGAACCATTCTTCTCAAGCCACTGAGTGCTTCATTGGCGGTGCCTCCGTGGTGCTGCGCTTTGCTGACAGCACAGCAGTGCTGTGGGCACATCTTTGAGCCGGAACTGCGGCAACTGCTCAGTGCTCAGTGACCACTGCTCACTAGTTACGCGAGATTCGAAAAGTCAGATCACGGACTCCATGTATGTGGAGTGGACCACATCCTCCTCTTCTGCGGTACACAAGTACACTGTGCGGCACAGCCACCAGTATCACGCGTGAAATCCCAATAGATCCGACGCAGACGCAAGATCTCCTCCAGAGCCATGCGGCTGGACTGAGAACTCGTCTCTATTCGTGATCCATTGCGATTTCCAGCCTCCTCACAGACTCAAAATGGAACTGTCCTCTCTCTCTCTCTCTGCATACATGTACTATATCTACCGGTAAGCACCGGATCACAACCTATTCCCTTTAATACAAGGTCTCTTCGGCAAATCAAATGGCCAATCGAAATCGAGTATTCGATGGTTTTCGTGCAAAATGCAAAAACAATCCGCGGTTGGGAATGGGCGGTACAAACTGTATTAAAATATGGCTTCTGTACTCAGGCCAGCCACGGATTGCGCGAAGTGTTTTGCGTATCCAGTGACTGATAATGATCGCTGCAACTCGCACCTCTCATCTCCATGTCCGCAGGTTCTGTACAGTACTATACTGTACAGTACTGCAGGAGATTGGAGATTCCCAAAGGATAGAAAGTTCGCCCTTCGCGTGGACTTGGAGCAGGCGGCGCGGTGAATGCGTCGCATTCATCGCGCCCTGCCTCCCCGTCCACGAGCTGGAAGTTCCGGCTCGTCCAGTGACTGCATGAAGTCCCCATACCGCCGTGTACTTAACTTTCCAGTGGTCTGTCCATGGGGTCGCCTCCTAAGCGTCACTCAAGAGCCACCGGACGCCTTCCCCATCAACAGCAGCGCCGTCGTCTTCTGTCATTCTGGATTTCTCCGCAAACCCCACAAGCCACCGTCCTCAAGCCTCCACGATGCTCGCCTTCGCCACCAAGATCCTCGCGCTTGCCGCTGCTATTGCTGGCGTCGCTGCCCCCGCCGAGGCCAGCCTCGAGGCCAACATGACCACGGAAGCCTCAACGGCGTGGACGCTGTACACGTTCGCGCAGAGCTGGCAGCCCGAGTTCTGCTACAACCAGGCGTCGTACGTCGGCTGCTCGTCGCCGAACGCGTTCTGGAAGACGAGTCCGACGATCCATGGGCTGTGGCCCGATGTGTCCACGGGCACGTACCCGTCGAGCTGCACGAGCGAGGCGTTCAGTCTCTCGCAGCTGACGGGTGCCGTGCCGCTCGCGACGCTGTACAAGTACTGGCCCAACGTCAAGACGGCGACCACGAGCTCGTCGTACTCGAGCTTCTGGGAGCACGAGTGGTCAGTCCACGGCACGTGCACGGGACTGAGTCAGGCCACGTACTTCAAGGCGGCCGTGGAGCTGCTCATCAACAACCCAGCGCCGGCGTTCATCGCCAACAACTACGGCAAGAAGATCACGACGGCCGATCTCCGCACGGCCTATGGCGGTGCCTCGCAGGTCATTCTCCAGTGCTCGGGCGCGTACCTCCTCCAGATCATCACTTGCTTCACCAAGGGCTCGGACAACCTCCCGACCACGCGCCGCTCGTGCCCGTCCAACCTGCTCGCCGAGGACAGCTGCTCGGCCTCGAGCATTACCATCCCGGCGTTCTGAGCTCGCTGTCCAATCCTCGTCACGAAGTTCGTGATCCTCTTTCGCGGCGCAGGTTGGGCTTGCCTGTCCGTTTACCTATCCATATCAAAATACGTACCTCTCTTTAGTGCCATCTGATCTTCTCCCGAAAGTCTCAGTTGCTGAAATGTAGCCATGTCGTGTCACAACTGAATGGTTCGAGACAGTGACGTCCTCACCCACCATCAAGCCGCCAGTGATGGGAACGGCGATCCTCACCGCCCCAGCTGGATCGGCGTTCGCGAACTGGAGGTCGCCCGCTCGCGCCTGTCTCCTTCTCGCTTTCGTCTTCCGACTCGGGAAGTTCCGAGCCAATCGCTGTTTGTGGCTCCTGCATCACTGCCTCTCTGCGCGTTGCACAACGGGCGGACACAGAGCCGCGACACTCCTCATGGCGCGAGTCGCAAGCTTTCTCTGCGCGGCCGCGTGTTCAGTGAGGGGATGCGTGGACCACGCCTAGGTGTGGCCTGAATCTCTTTAGATAGAGATAGAATATCAACTCCTGCTGCTCAGAAACCGTACTGTACTCAGCAGCTTTCTTGTACCGGAGAAACCCGACTCTACGGTCTCGCCCACGAACCTCTCGGCCTCTTTATCCTCCTCCTTCGCCGTCGGCTGACTGCACGGCCGTGTGGTGTGGTGTGGCCATTCCCAGGAAAACAGCATGCGCGACACAAGCGAGCGGGAGTCCGAGGGCAGCCATGCGCCGTCGCGCCGCGCGGACCTCACGCCGACCAGCACGAGCGCGGTCTCGCGGTACGTCAGCATCTCCAGCATGCGGTCCGGCTCGAGTATCACCTACGCGACGCCGCGGCGCGCGGGCGGGCTGCCGGCGCTCAACACGCGGCAGCCGCCGACACACAGCGGGTCGTCCGCATCGTCGGCCTCGCAGTCCACGGACTCGTCCATCCCACAGATGCAGCGCGACTCGAGCCTCTCCATGTCCTTCTCGAACGACGACTCGATGGGCAAGTACATGCGTGAACTCATGGCCGACCTGGGCATCGAGGAGCTCCACGACGACCCGGCACTTATGCCGCCGCCGCCGCTCGCGCCCAGTCAGCCCGGCGACATGGGCGAATCGCTCTCCGACCCGATCTACCCGGCGATCGGCCTCTTCCGACGGCGGCACGTCGGGCTTCTCATCTCGGTGGTCTGCGCGAGCCTGCTGACGTCGTGTCTAAAGCGGGGCGTGCTGCCCATGATGCGCACCGAGCTGCAAATGGACGCGTACCAGGCGGACGCCGCCGAGATCCTCGTGATGCTGCCGTGGTCGAGCATGTTCCTGATCGGCTTTGTCTCGGACGTCTTCGCGCTCTTTGGCACGCACCGCAAGTCGTACGTCGTGCTCGGCTGGGCGCTCGTCGCGGTCTCGCTCTTCATCCTCTCGATCGTCAGTTACGCGCACGAACAGGACGCGCGTCGTGGCGTCAAGAGCTCGGCGGGCTTTGTCAACGGCTGCGTGTTTCTGCTGGGCGTGGCCTGCTTTGGCGGCATCCTCACGGTCGTCATGGCCGAGGTCTACTTGGTCGCGATGAGCAAGCGCGAAAAGTTGCTCGACCGCGGCGAGGTCGTCGGCACGATGCTCGTCGTGCAGGCGCTGTGCGAGACCCTCGGCCAGACGATGACCAACTACGTCGTGTTCCGCATCACCGACATCGGCGTGCAGCCGCTCTTCACGCTGCGCCAGATCGTCACGTTCCTCGCGCTCGCCGCGATCGTGCCCATGATCTGCACCGCGCTCTTCTTCCACGAGGACACCGAGCTCATGCGCACGACGTCCAACCACATGGACGACGCCGAAGCCGAGATGAAGCCGCGCACGAGCGACAAAGTCAAGCGCCACGTCACCGTCGTGTGGCGCATGCTGCAGCGCCAGTCGACGTGGCGCGTCGTCCAGTTCCTCGTGCTCTTCGTGTTCTTCTCCGAGTTTCTCATCCGGTACGCCCATCTCGTGCTCGACGAGGTCTGTGGCGTCTCCATCACGGTCACCTCCACGGGCAAGATCATCGCCGAGCTGCTCAACCTCACAGCGGTCTTCGTGTGGCGCATGTTTTTGCTCAACTGCGGCTGGAAGGCGTTCGCGGCCGTGGGCTTTCTCGGCGCCGTGTGGCTGCCGCAGGCCGTCTACTTTCTCCTCGTGCTGTACAACGTCTCGCGCGACGTCGGCATCTACATGCTTGTGTCGTCCATGAAGGCGTTCCTGCGCGGGCTCATCGTCGCGGTCGAAGTCGCGATGGCCATTGAGATCGCGCCGCGCGGCGCCGAGGGCGCGACCATGGGCGTGATCGCGTCCGTCGCGACGATCCTGCGGCTCGCCGCCACGACGGCGTCCAACGCCGTGAGCTTTGTGTTCGACACGCAGCTCATCTCGGAGAACGGACTGGACGTCAAGCTCACGCTGGCCGAGGAGATCTCGGTCAAGCGCGACCCGACGACCATCACGCTGCCCAAGTCGCTTGAGCGGCGCGTGCTGCTGGCGCTACTCGTGTGCTACGCCATCAAGCTCGTCGCGGTCGGCGGCATCGGCTTCATGCCCAACCAGAAGAAGCAGCTCCAGTCGCTGCATCGCCTCGGCACGCCGCGGCCGCGGTACGCGCTGTGGACGATCGGCATTCTCAGCGTGTGCCTGTTCTTCGCCGCGACGTTCAACACGCTGGTCGTGACACCGTCAACGAGCTGCCTCAAAGTGTTTGGCGGCCAGGGCTGCTCGTCGTGAGAGCCAAGTAAGCGGATACGAGCCACGGGATAAATCTGAATGATATATATATATATATATATATAAACAATACAATCAGTTCGAGATCCACGAAACGGGTGCTCAGTCGTGAACGCCGGCCACCCAGTGGGCTGGCTACACGCGACCGCGACCGCTCTGTGCTGTCTTCTCCGACAGATGCATCGCTGCCGGCTTCAGCGGCAGGTCCGCCGACGGCGTCGCGGCGGGGCCGTACACTGGGGCGGCTACAGTAGTTGGACACAGTGCAACACGCGTGAGTTTGACTCCCATGACATCGGCCAGCCTCGCGTTCTACCCACCTGGCTTGCCCTTGCGGAGGCGGCGTCGGACCACGCCGAAGAGCAGCACGGCTATGATGCCGGCGGCGATGAGAACAACGATGACGACCCACGTGGACGAGCTCGAGTTGTTCGAGCCTGACGAGATCTCTGTGGCCGTATCCGCCGAGGTCGACGCGGCGACCACGAGCTGCTGCACGCTCTGCTGCCAGTTGGCGGACTCGCACGCGGCGACGCAGATGCAGACGCCGTCCGCGCCCGTGCACACACTGTTACCCGAGGTCTGGAGACACTGCGTGCACACGGTATCACTGGCGGCGCAGTACGACGCGTTCGCGGCCGCGAATCGCTGCGTGGCGTTGGAAGCCGTGCCCACGGCGAGGCAGAGCCCCTCGGAATCCAAGGAACACGCCTGGGTTCCAGAGACAAGAGGCCGACGCGTGTCAGTCGTTGAGACCTGTCTACTTCAGTAGGTGGCTCAACTCGAGACGCACCGTGGAGAGCTCGTCGTTGAGACACGAGCGGCACGAGCGCGGCTCCGAGCAACGACTCGTGGAGAAAAAACAGCGTCGGTTGTCAGCATCAAGCCAAGCGCCACGCGTGGAGACCACGAGCTGGACGAGAGCAGCCGCGAGGATCAACACCAGAAGCGAACCGCGGCGGAGGAGAGGCATCTCGACGGGGGAAAGAGAGTGGGGGACGGGAGAGACGCGTGCCGAATTGGAGACTGAGAGCTGGAAGCCCGCACGGAGGAGACGGCTCATGAGCCGAAAGACGGCTTTGTTGGCTGCGTCAACGAGGGGATATGGGCGTGGAACATGTCCCACGTGAAAGCGTCGACTAGCGCCCGACATGAAGGGTGCGAGAGCCCACCACGGTCACTGTGGTGGGCTCTCGCACCCTTCATATCGGGCTGTCCGGTCGCTCCGGCATCGCAATACTGTATGGACGCCCTGTGTCACACGGCCGTGGTGACTTCAACATCGACAGCGTAAACGCTCGGGGACGTGATACTATCTTGTAGATATAATACGTGTTCGTGGATGCAGATCAGCAGCATCCATCAAGTGGGCTATTATTAATAGGAAGGACATCGTAGACGGCTAGGCGACTGGATAACGCGCAATCACGGTGTCTCGAGCTCTTGCTTCCGTGGTCATCACAGCATCATCTGACACAGAGTTCGAAACGCAGCGTGAACGATACATGCACTCTCGGATGCGGAGGTCGGCACCAGCCAAACGTGCTGCGTGCTTCCTGCTAGTCCTGAACTTCAGGACTCTTGAAGTACTGATCTACACACGGCCAGTGAGCGTCTTCGCGGGCAGGTCCGCCGTTGGTGTCGCCGCAAGGTTGTACGCAGGGGCAGCTAGTTCGCACAAACACAACGTTAATACGCGGACCCCTCCTTAGTATCAGTGGTCGACTCCACACGGCCACGGCCAACGCACCTTGCTTGCGACGGCGGCGCATGGCACTGGCGGCGAGCACCGCGATGATGACGCCGGCGATAATGATCACGATGACGACGCCCGTCGACGTGCTCGAGCCACCCGAGCCAGCTGACGTCTGCGAATCCACCGGCGAGTCGTCGGAAGACGCGACCGTGGACACGGACGCCGACCGCACGAGTTGCTGAACGTTCTGCTGCCAGTCAGCGGACTCGCATGCAGCGACGCAGACGCACAGGCTGTCCGCGCCAGTGCACGCGCTGTTACCCGTTGTCTGGAGACATTGCGAGCAGACAGAGTCGCTGGCGGCGCAGTAAGAAGTGGTGGCAGCCGCGAATCGCTGCGTGGCGTTGGTAGCCTCAGCGGGCGCTGAGTCGGCCACGGCGAGGCAGAGCCCCTGCGAGTCCAAGAAGCACGGCTAGTCTCACATAAAACGGACGAGGTGAGACCTTCGTCCAGTATTGGTATTGAGCACTGTATATTACAAGACCCACCGTGGAGAGCTCGTCGTTCAGGCACGCGCGGCACGAGCGCGGCGTCGCGCAGCGGCTAGTCGAGTAGAAGCAGCGCTGATTGTTGGTGGAGAGTGAGCGGCTGCGTGTCGAGACCGCCAACTGGACAAGCGCGGCCGAGAGGACCAGCACCAGCAGCATTGGTGAGACCCGGCGTGCGGACGGCATGGAAACCCACTAATTGATCAGAGGAGAAGCAAAGGCAGGTTGCTGTCTCGTGGAGAGTTGGAGAGTGGGGAACGCTCTGGGCTGCCATGCCGGAGGAGTCTCCTCATCGTGGTGGTGGAGCGAGTGGGTTGGTGGGGAGGGGGGGCAAATGTTCGATTTTCGAATAACCCTAAATCAATGTTTACTACCATACCGAACGGTTTGCAACAGCTCAATGGTGCACAGAACAATGCCCATAAAAGCCCAAACTGATATAAACCAACCAGCCCCAAACGAGCATGTGGATGGGCCACTTCGCAAGTTTTAATCGAGCGCTTCAGGCAAGCCGCTGGCGTTGCCCAATTTGTCTCTACGCCGTTCTTCTCGCTTCGCGCGAGCACGCTTGTGTCACACGGTGCGGCAGACCGCTTCGAACGTCACGAGCGGCGCTGGTGGAGAGCCTCGTGGCGCTGCTAAACACTCGAGCGACAGCAACTGACGGCAGTGGAAGCGCATGGTAGATTCGTCAATCAATCTTCCCCGAACGAGAGGGGGAACGGAGACTGAAGATGCCGCTGCAGGAGGCTATTCAGCGGCCATGGACAAGAATAGAAATCGTCCAAGCGGCCGTTGGGCCAAATGTTTGACGTTTTCGTCACGTACGCAAACCAGCAGTCACCACAGTTGAGTACGATCGGAACTGCACGCCCATTCTCGCGTCGTGGGCAGCGGCAAAACTGCACCGAACCATCCCTCGATTGGATGGAAATCGATACGGTTCGCAACGTCGGGCGTCGCGCCGATTCAGCCGCCGGAAGCATTCGACAAGTTTTCGTGCAGTCGTGGGCTGCAACTCGAGGCAGCGACGCTCGACCTTCGAGCTATTGGAAACCCAACAGTGACGTGGCGTAAAAATGGCATGTCGTTCATGAGTGGCTCTTCAGTTATACATCCTCTATTGTTGCTTTCTCGATTGCTCACGTCACGACTACTTCGCTGCTTCCGCATCGTCACAGAAATCCGGCGCCGACGGGGCCACTCGACAGCAGCAGACGCGGGCCGCCGCCGCCGTTCGCGGTGTGAGCGCCGGCGCACTCGCGGCCGCGTGGCTGCTCTCGTAGTTGGGTGCTGAACTGTCCGTGTAAACGGCGTCAAAATCCGGCGCGGATGCGATTGGCACCTGCGGGAAAACGCGGGCCGGGCCCAGGGGCGCGAGGGTCTTGCGTGGCAATGCGTCGGACTGGTCATGGGTTGCGTGCTGCTGTCTCCACGCGAAGAGATCCAGGTCGCGCTGACCGTGCGTGTGTGTGGCGCCGTCGTGGAATGGCTTTGGGATCGACGCAGAGACGGCCGCAGACTCAGCCCGGGCCCTCACGATACCACAGCAGTTGCAGATGTCGGCGGCCGTCGATCCTGTGCGGGTGCGAGAGGTCATGCTGTGTGTCTGTCTGTGTGTATCTGTATCTGGTGGTGAGTTCTTGAGTGAGAGGAACGAGTGACGACGTCCTCCGCCGACCTGGTGCGTGGATCTGAAATCAGACAACGCATCCATCGCGATCTTCCGACCCTCCCCTGTCGATACCTTCCGCTGTCCTAGGGCTTGTTTGGCACAGATTTCAATTGCGCTCGTCGGGTTCTTCTACTACCCTGGATGGCAAAACCCACAACGCGCCAATCACAAGCAGCAGACTGGGGACTGGGACCCATCGAAAAGAAGCGAAAGCTTCACGCCGAAGAGGCTAACGTTAGAGCGGTCGCAGCGATCCACTTCATGGGTACAGGAGACCGTGTACCCATTCGAACCACGTCATCTCAGGATTCGTCCCTTGAGACACGAAGCTAGCTACTCCAGAGACGCCGGCTCCGCTGGGTCTCCACTTCCCCAATCTGCGCCGA
>JAADVV010000981.1:0-10818 GCA_023335905.1 Pythium pyrilobum
TCGCTGGCAACATTGCCACCTGCAGTTGGCCGCTTTAGTACTGTCAGTACTTCCACTGCGCAGCTCATCGACTTGGAAACACCGGGCATCGTGCCAAAGGGCGACTGAGAGATTGTTGATGACACCGCTCCGTGCTCGACACCTGTACGAGCACCAATAGGTCGCCACCTGGGCGCCTATTACTTCTGTGTTGCAACAGTAGGGTTTGCCCGCAACTATATCATCCAGTCAGCAACTATACGGTTCGTTCGGCAACAACACTCCCACAACGAAGGGCTTTTCTGAGCCCTTCGTTATTTACCTTTCTTGCACGTAACTTACTTGCAAGAAAGCAAAGATTACTTACGGTGACGTCACGTAAAATACGGTCGTTTGGATAGTTGCTCCAGGTACTCTCCTTACTGACGCACTACCGTGCGTTGGTGAAGTAATGTATAACAGACTCATGTAATACACGAGACTCGTGTTATACACGAGTCTGTTCTTTCCCAGACGAAGCTCCGGGAAAGAAGAGTTCGTCACGTGGGTTACGTAACCTATACCGGTACACACTCGGTATCTATCGATGAACCGCCATCATTCCTGGTGACTCTTCAACTTGCTCGGCCTCCTTCGCCGCAGCAGCAATGAGCGGCGGTGACGCGTTCCCCGTGCGCCACCGCGGCGCCCACGTGCCCGACTACGTGAGGAGGCTAGAGCAAATCGCCTCCGGCCCGTCTCTGCGGTCCAGCCGCGGCGCCGGCAGCTCCTTCCGGCCGCTCGCGCCGCCGCAGTCGCGTCGCGATCTCGTCCCTCGCGGCGATGGCGACCGCCTCGCGACGTTCTTCGGCAACCTCACCGTGTGGATCGACCAGACGATGCGTGGTGTGTCGACCCATGCCGGATACGAGAAGATCTATCTGTACACTGCAGTGTTGAAGGCGTTCGTGGACGACGTCGTGCCGCTCGAGGAGATCCAGCACGTCGTGGACGGCGTGGACGCCTACGTCGCGTACCTCAGCTCCACGCCCCGTGGAGTGAACTCCCCGGCCGCTTCTCCTAGACTACCAAAGCGGCCGATGCGTCCTGTGCAGTCGCTCACGTCTCCCACGCGTAGCAGCATGGCGTCGCCGCGGAACAAGAGCGTGCTGTCCCCACGCGTGATCCGCGTGATGGCGAAAGACGCCACGGAAGAGGCCGCGCTCCATTCGCCACGCATCACCAAGAAGCCACCGAAGAAGATCATCGAGCTGAGTGACCACGAGGAGTCGATTCTGGAGGTCGCACTGTTCTACGAGGAGGTGGTCGCCCAGCTGGCTCGACCGGCCAAGAAGAAATCGAGTAAGCCGGTCGCACCGTCGCTCACTCAGCGGTGGCTGCTCTTCTCCACGGAGAAGCGCACGCGAACGCTCAAGAAGGTCAAGAATAAGATCACCAGAAGTACGCTGTTCGTGTCGGCGGCACATTCGCCACCCATGGTTCCAACGACGCCCAGTGGCACTCGCGTCGCCAGCCCTCCACCGGCGTCGGCAGTCGGGCTCCAGAATGTGGACCTCTCGAGTTACTTTTCGCTCCTCATGCTGTGTCTGCAAGAAACGATCCGCCGCATCAGCGTGTTCTCCTCTGAGATCGCAGTTTTTGCGTGGAGCACGCTCTGCCAGGAGACGCTGTGTCTCGTCGAGGCCATGTTTGACGAGGTCGTAACGCGCCTGCGCCGCTCCCAGGAAGAACTGCAGGTATTGAAACTATCGCGCAGTGAAGTGGAGGGCGCAATTTCGCACTGTGAGCGCGAGATCCAGCGTCTCCAGGCCCAGAATATGCGATCGCTCGTCGTGTGGCGGCTGGAAAAGGACGAGATGACGATGCTCGAGCAGGAAGAGACGTGGCACGGCTACTGCAAGTCGCTGCTGCTCAAGACACTGCTGACTCTACGAGAGGAGGTGAACCAAGCGACCTGGCTTCAAGTGCGCGCATCTGGTGACGCCAATTTGGCCGAAGAAAGTGACCCGCTCGCTGAACAAGACGAAGGCGGCGCAGCCAATTCCGCGATGGAGGATCTCGCACATGTGACATACCAGCGGCTTCCCGCGGGCGCGGCGCTGCTCCACTTTCGGCTCCGCTCGCGTGTCGTGTACATGGCGCATCTTTTGATTCTGTGCCGAAGCTTTTTGCATCTCCACGAGAAGCGCGGGCTCCGTGAGGTCATGGAGTCGACGTCTACAAACCCGCGATGGTCGGACCCGCCATCTCCCAAAGCGACCCGCCACTCGCCGTCCATGCACGACATGTTCGACGGCCAACTTGGCAGCTCGATCGCTGCGATACAATCCCACACGAGTGCGATGGAGCGAATCTCAGTCAACGAGCTGCTCACACTAAAAGAAATCAATGACGCGCTGCGAGCGATCGAAGAACTGTACGTCTCCGTCGGCGGCTCTGGCGATCACTCGAGCTCACGGTCTTCCCCACCGTTTGCTCGGACTGGCTGTGATGCCTCGACGCAAATTCCTGTGATAGGGTCCTCGGACCCGGCCACGAAGGCGGGCTTTCTTCACGCGCTGTCGTATTCCACGGTGGCCGCTGGCACCTTCACGAGCGCGCCGCCGTTTGTGCGCGCGGGGTCTACCACCTCACGAAGGCGCAACGCGGAGACTGCAGCGCCGCGCGTGCCGATGGGCAGTGGCAGACGGCAAAGTTCTTCATCGGGATTGCAGCAAGACGACCCTCATAAGCAGGCACAACCGCTGATCCGACTCGCCAAGGCGGTGGTCAAGCTGCCGCGCCTCTATAAAGATGTCTTGATCCTCCCATTGCTGCACGCGGAGCCATTCCCATCAGACAGCGCGTCTTCGATCGTGGAGTCGCTCACGAAAGACGAGATACTCGCGAGGATCCAGTGGATGTATGCTTCCGTGATTGAGACTTCGTTCGCGTCCTCGTCGTCCGTAAGCGCGCGAGGAAGTGCGGGGAATGCAAAGGACGCACAGCTCTCGTCTCGGCCCATCCCGTTGTCGCACCACCTCTGGGCGAGCTGGACGAGCGAACAGTTTGTGGTTTTCATCCACGCGGCGTTTCTGGAGAAGTATAACGACGACGTCTTTGACGGTGAGCGCGAATTCGTGCGCTTCTTCGCCAGCATCCAGCTTCTCTTCTCGGGGCTAGCCGCGGCACTGAACTCGACTACGAGTGGATCCGGGCCGTCGCAGACCATGGACAACATCTACTTCTTCGCTCGCATCACGCGTTTGTTCAACCTCGACGCAAGAGACAAGATCATGAAGTCCCGCTTGCCCGCACAACTGTTCCCGCTCTTCTTCTACTGCATGCACGTGCTCGACCACGTCGCCCTGACCAAGAAACACATCGAGGAAGGCGGGCTCTCCATGGACGTGTGGACCATCCCAGGCTCTCAGCGAGGCGACGCCGAGACGTTCAGATCGTCCTCTCCAAAGTCTCGGTCCACGCGACGCGGCGCGCCTGCGTTCCCGAGCCACTCGTTCCACTCGAGCAAGTTCGTTCTTTTCGAGTCGGTCGAGACGCTGCTCATGTACCTGCTCGACTCGACGTCGCCCGACGCGTCCGTGATCATTGCAGACCGCATCACGTTCCTCACAGAGCGAGCGAGTCTCGCCAAGGTCGCGCTGCTCTCGTCGATCACGCCCGGCGCGTACGAGCTCGCCAGCAGTCCGGCCCACCAGCACGAGGCACCATCACCCGTGGTGAACGGAGAACTGACCGACGCGCTGATCCTGCCCCTCGACTTTGCCGTGCTCACGATCGTGAACGCATGGACGCAGCAGCACCGCGCATTGCTGGACCGTCTATCCGTGGCCATGCGAGCCGCGAATATCTCCGCCTCGGGGGAGATCTCCTTTGAAGAGTTCACCCACGTGATGCTCGTGGGCTCGGCCGCGACTGCGCCGTCGTCCGTCGTGCGCCCGAACCAGCTCACGCAAATCTACGCGTCTCTGCTGGCGAGCACGTCCACGACTCGCGACGGCGTCAGGTGGCAAGACCTGGTCGTCGCGGTGGCGGACGAGATCGACCTCATGGGCGTCAACGAGCGGCTCGAGAACGTCGACTTCCGCAGCATCCAGCACGCGATCCTGCGCGGCACGCGCGGCGCCGTGGCCTCGCCATGGGTCTTGAACCCGGCGTATCGCAGCGGTGACGCCGTGTCGCTGCGCAAAACCTGGGACGCGAACCGCCAGGCCATGCGCGACAGCTTTGCGCTCACCTTCCAAGCGGACAACGCGCTCGAAGGGATCAGCCTGTGGGAGACCGGCTCGAAGCGCATGGCCCGCGTGGAGCGGCTTCTCCACGACGGCACGAAGCGGGCCAAGACGTCGCGCGGCCGCATGCGGCGCACGTCCGTCGTGGTCGCGGGCACGCCCGTGAGCGGCCGCGCGCGGCGGCGCGTCGCCGTAGACGACGACGACGCCGTGGAGATGGCCAAGGAGGATCTGGACGTCGCGTGGCGCGCGCTGTTCTACCTCCAGCTCGACCACGCGCAGACCCACCACATCGCCGACGCCGTGCGCGCCAAGCAACTGCGCAGCACGCAGACGGCCGCGGCCAGCAAGGCGTAGCGTGTGTTGAGGCCCGCGTCATCCACGCGGGCGAGGGAGAGAGGGCGGCTTCCTCCACGGGTAGTAGAATAACCCCTTGCATCATACTCGGGTTCATGTAATCTCCTCTCCATTGTTTTGTTTTTCGTTTTGCTGGATTGCACGCACACGTCACTCATCCATGGACATCCAGGGCCACCAGGCTCTCCATCCTCGTCGAATACCACGGAGCCGTCTCAGTCGGTGGTCGTGCCGTACGAGGCTGCCTGTACAGTACTATTATACATCTTACCCGTGCGTGCGGTTGAAATTGAGCGTGGACGGCGCCATGCCGTAATCCTCGGGCACGTGGATCTGCGGGAAATGGTGCCGCAGCAGCACCTTGACGAGCGCGTTGTGGTGGATCGCGTGGTGCACGGCGAACGCCATTTCGCGGCTGAGCGTCGAGTCGAACGCGAACTCGTGGCCGTCCCCTGAGAGCATGAACGCCGCGCGCACGGGCGACGCCAGCGCGGCCGCATCTACACGAGCGACGAAAGAAGGAAAGCACCGATGAGTATGCGAACAGGAAAGAAGGAAAGCAGAAAGAGATCCATACCGATCGCATCGAGGTTGCGGCGGATCTCGTCGAGCTGGTGCAGTGCGGCCGCGCGGTCGTGCTCGACCGCGGTCTGGCGCGCGCGGATGTCGTAGCGGACGGCGTCCGCGCGCGCGAGTGACGCCTCGATCGGCTTGCGCAGGTGGTCGAGCGAGTGGCGCGTGTGGCCGCCGATCGTGGCCTGCATCAGCGGACTGAAGAACGTGTACTGCGCGTCGCTGACGGTCGCGAGCAGCGCGCGCTGCTGCGAGAGCATCGCCGCGACGCACGCGCGCACGCCCTGGACGCCCGGCGCAATGGCGGCCGGTGACTCATCATGCAGCGCCCGTCGCGTGCCGACGAACGCACCGCGCCATCGTGACGGCCGACAAGCGCGGAGAGGTCGGCTCGCCATTTTGTTCGTCGGTCGGGCACGGACGATGCTGCCGGCTTGGGTGTGGCGTGTGGGATCTGTTTCGAAGGTTTTCCCATTTGTTTCGTTTCTGTTTGGGCCTTTTCGCACAACGAACGCTTGCCTAAAAGGGTTCGGGGTCAGCACGAGAGCTGAGGGCAAGGGGTTACGGTACGCAGTGTACTGTACTTTGTGGGGCATCTTTGTAGCGGCGCTTGCCACAAACAAGTTGGTCGGTCACGCAATGCTCGCACGATCGACTGGATCGTAAGGTCTACATATCGGTTCTGACGGGGTGTTGGAGTCAGCAAAGATCACCAACCCCAAAAAAGTTTCGCCACGTTTGGTGTGTGTTCTCTCTGTCCCCATCAGAGTTGACGATCGCAATTGCTGATTGGCTGAGGCGTGATACGGGGAGGAAGAAATGTGGAAGCCACAAGTAGCGGTTAGGTGAGAGATCTTCCACGGAAATATATGTGACTTCTGGGAACATCTTGTGCATAACGATCTCATTTCCACTAGCACGCTTGGCGCATCTCGAAGCTTTGGCGTCATCGCAGCACAACGCTTCACCTCAAGAAAGTATGGCTTGTGTACGTAGAAGCAACCAACAGGACGAAACCACGCGGGTTGCGTTTCCAACTTGGTGCCGTGACGCTCCACTGGAGCGCCTCCAGTGCCGGTTCGGGTCGGGCGTACGGTACGGTAAAATATATGCAGACCCGTACAAAATGAGAAGTTACTGGCCGCTCTCGCTTTGGTTATTCTCAGTCACACACCACCAAAGTAAGATGTTAGCAATTTTGCAACCAGCTCTTCCTTCATGTTACTTCGAAGTAGTAATGACATTACATTGTAGCATCATACAGTACGAACTGTACCATACGTACACCATGCAGTATTCCGCCCTAAACCGAATCGTCATGAAGAGCCCCCGGTCTTCGCCTGCGATCGGATCTTGTTGCGTTATGAAGGTGGAAGCCATTCTTGAAACATAATTTTCGCCTTGAGGAGGGCACTCTACTATACTTGTTGTACTGTAGATACTGTACAGTCTGTATTATGCCCTAACCCGGCTTCCGTCCCTATTGTGAGCCGACGAAACAAGTGTGGGCATTTTCTTGTTCATGCGCGTTGATTGGCTCGAGTCATTCAAAATTCATCAAAAACTGCCAGCTCCCCCTCCCCTTTCTCGCCCTTTTCTTGGGCTCCATCATGTGGGTTTTTGGTTTGTGGCTCGACCTTGCAAGAGTTTTGTTCATCCAGTTATAGATCCCATCATCGGGCGAGGTTTTACCTTGGGACGATGCAACGTGAGCAAGTTTCAATTTTCCCCCTCTCTCTTTCCATGACAAACTCCGCATCAGATGTTGAGGTTTTACAAACCTCCATACAGAAACCGAAACAAATGAGGCGTTGGCTGCGGCCCTTCCCCTCCCCACTCCCCTCTCGCTCTCTCTCGCCTCTTCCGCCCAACTTTGGGGGAGGAGAGGAAACGCGGAAACGACGGTCAGGCCGCTCCCCCTCCCCCCTCCTCAAGCTGCGACTCGCGGTGCTCACGCCATTTCTGTGAGCTGCTTTCCTTTCCTTTCCCCCCACCCACAACACCGCGAACCACACAGAAGAAACACTCGCGGCCGCCGAAGTTCGGAACCCACGAGGACGAGAAGGAGACTCGCAAGCAACGACGACGCAGCGGCCACACGCGCTCCATCCGCCAACCGACAACGAAGAGAGAGAGAAGCAGCATGAGCAACCGACGTATGAGTGGCGCGGCACCGCGCTTTGCCGGCGATCAGAACTCGCTCCACCGCTGCGCGATCGCGCTCTGCTCGCAGCCCGCGGGCGCCGAGGGCGTCTGCGAGATGCACGGCTCGAGCTCGCGCGCGGCCCCCGTGCCGAGCGCCAACGATATGGGCGGGCGTAACGGATACATGGGAGGCGGCGGTGGCGGCGCCGGCTCGTACATGTCGTCGTCATCCTCGTCAGCGGGCTACGCGGACGACATGAATGACCGGTACCGCGGCGCGAACCTGGCGATGCAGCCACCGTCCCGCGCGACCAAGAAGCAGAAGCCGAACCCGGACGTCGGCCGCGGTGCCATGATGCCAGCAGGCGGGATGGACGGTGCGATGCCCCCCGGCCGTGGAGGTGCCCCCAAGCAGTACCAGACCTTGACCCAAGAGAGTTTGAATCAAATGGCAAACCGCATGAAGTACTCCAAGGGCCCGACCGCCATGTCGGCGTACGACGAGAGCCCGTACTTGCAGCGGAACCGTGCCAGCCAGGGGACCTCGACGGGTTCAATCCATTCGGACGGCTCGGAACACTCGGGTGACGCCGAGACCAATCTCCGACGAGAGCGGAACCGCATCGCTGCCCGCAAGAGTCGCCAGCGGAAGCTTGACCGCATTTCGAACCTGGAGGAAGAGAAGATGCGGCTCGAGCAGCACCGAGACATGCTCGTGCAAGAGATCCGCTCGCTCGAGAAGAAGGACTCGGGCATCACGTCGAACGCCGTCATGACCATCACGGACAAGGAGTACTCGTCGCTGCAGAACGTGCGCGTCCAGATCATCAAGGCCGTTGAAGATGCCTACAACAGCGGTGACATCTTCTCGACCATGAAGCACTTCCGCGACGACTCGATCGTGAGCGGCCCGCAGAACTCGTCGGTCCACTTGCGTGGCAAGGATGCGCTGGTGCTGGACTACTTGTGCACGACGTACTTGTTCCGCGACGTGCAACTGCAGCACGTCAAGGTCGACAGCGGTGGCCCGCGCAGCCAGCACTTCCGCGTCCACTGGGTGTTCTCGGGCATCGTGAAGAGCGCCGGTGTGAGCATGAACAAGGAGTTCCTCGAGCTCATTGAGAGCGTCAAGGGCAAGCGCGTGAAGATCGAGGGTGTCAGCAACTTCTCGTTCAGCGGGGACAAGATTGTATACGTACACCGGACTGCAGACCAGGCCAAGTTCCTGTCTGCCCTTGTGAACTTAAGTAAAGAATAGCCAGCTCCACAGACACAAACACGAGAGAAAGCTACGACGATGCGTCTGGAGTACATTTTCCTTTTCCCAATATATGCCTCGTGTGTGTTGAAACAACGCGTGTACATTGGCCTCTCTCTCTCTCTCTCTCTCTCTCTCTGAGCAGTGCGGATCGTCGGCGGAGGCGTCTATCTAGCTCACCGACTGGCTCACAGCTCCTCCTTCTCAGCGGCTTCGATCTTCTTTGGCTCGACGGCGTCACACACGACAGGCTCAGCCTCTGGTAGAGCGTACAACTCGCGGAGGTAGTCGAAGATCTCGGCGCAGTTGTCGTCCTGGTGATACAGAATCCGTTAGTGCCGAAGAAGCAGAAAACAAAAACAAAAAAACAACGAAAGAGTAGACAGCGACGTACTCCGCTGTGCTTGCAGGCGTTGAGTGCGAACGGCTCGACGTGCTGGACGAAGTGCTTCGCCCGAGCTTTGGGATTGCATAGACGGCAGCGTCAGACTTAAGAATGCACATGAAGCTGAAGATTCAAGGCCTCCATACCGGCGCCAGGAAACTCCTTATAGAAACGGTTGCTGAGCAGACCCATGCGATGGAAGTAGACCAGTTTCTGGTACCTGCAGCATACTCTGTCAGATTCACTGGGAGCCCACACATTGGACAAGATACAGAGCGACCCACCAGTGGTGCACGCGCTGCCAGTCGCGGTCGAGGTTCTTGTCCCAGAGGTGGTCCTCGGGCTTCTTGCACACGATCTGGTGCGCCGTGAGTAGCGTGTTGTGCGCGAAGTCCTCCACGGAGCTATAATACACGGCGGCAGAAACCCATCAGACAACGCCGCGAGCAATGCAGAAGCCCGCTTGGCGATGTATCCGTACCGGATCGCGTCGGAGAGGTGGGGCGTCGCGTACTCGGCGTAGAGCGTGTTGAACAGCGTGGCCTCGGTCGTCAACTCGGTGAGCAAGACCATCCTGTAGTAATAGATGAGCGTAGCAACGAGCATCGTCGCGGACACGAGCAGCGACAGCTGCCCAGCATTCACGTTCCCCATCGCGTCGAGTGTGCGGTTAAGCGTTCGTGTTCAATCCGCGGTGCAGCTTCTCGCAAGTCGTGGAGCGGTGGCCACCTCTCCTTCATATTTGATATCGATTTACATAGAATGGTGTGGACCACAGTTGTTGCTGTTTCCAGGCACGAATTGACCTGCAAAACTGGGGAGCGGCGCCACGCTTCGTTCGTGCGGTTGCAGGGTCATCATGCACGGGAGGACTGCATCGTGAGACAGAAGAGTCGATTCTGTTGTGCTGTATCGATGGGATTGCCTTCGCTGGCCTTCGCTGGCCGGCGGGGGACGGGAGACGGGAGACCGTCAGAGGCTATGCACGTGGGGGTCTCGGTCGCTTTGCTTGCTGAAAAAATGAAGCCTTCAGAAATGCACTGCCACCGCGTTTGGCGTGTTCAAGCATAACAGAACAGAGGCAAATGGGCACGGAGGAGGAGGGGGATGCGTGTGCCTTGGTGCTTGGTCGTGCCTCCCACAAAGCTCAGCTTTAGTTCACAGATCAAGGACCCGAGCCGATGAACGTACACCGTACTGAACGTACTGAACGTACGGTACACTTCTGTCCGTAGTATTGTGTTGCTCCGCCCCTCTGCAGTGGACTGTACTGCAGTATACTGATACTGTACACTCGGGCGATGACGGCGCGCGTTATATTTCCGCGACGTCAGCCGCTGGGTCGCTCTGTTTGCACAAACTCAGTGATCGTGCAGACGACGGTGCAGCCCAGAAACTTCCCGCAGGACTGGACCCTCGGCGAGCAGAAAGCGCCTGTGGAAATCCACCCACCACGTAGTTTCCTGCGTCAGCCGAAGGACCGGAACAGGGTGGACCCGAGTGGATGATTCGTGAGTCACTCACGGTGAGTGTGAGGAGTTCAAGTGGTTGATTTTGGCATGGCTTTGCTCGAGAGTTTGGTGTCACGTGCGGTTCTAACATCCTTACAAAGTTCACTTAGTGGGAACGAGCCGTTTCTCACTCCTAAATGCTGCGTTTGCGCCGGTTTCGGTGGGTAATAACATCCTGTCACAGAGAGCGACCCGCGTCCACCCGTTTTTGAGGCCCTCGTTTTCACTGAGATGATGATGCGCTAGATTTGCCGACTCTTTGGGCGTCGTTGGTTCGACGCCTTGCGCGTGCTTGGGTTCGTTTGCAGCTGTTGGAACCGGCAAAGTCGGAAGGATCCTTTCGCGATGGATAAAGATTCGGCTCGCGGCCTGTTCGCA
>JAADVV010000982.1:0-10808 GCA_023335905.1 Pythium pyrilobum
ACGTGGAACAAAGTGATCGTTTTTAATACGTATAAACCATTTTGGGTTTTTGAGAAAATCAGCTTCAAAAGCAGACCTGTCAAATCCGCACTTATCCGACAAACCGAGAAACGAGCAAAAACCCAATCTGTCGAAAATACAAGGTGGGTGAAGAAAAAGGGGGATGGGCCTATGCGATTCAAACCAAACCGAGGCCACCACAGGGTTCGTCTTGAAACCCTCTCTCTGTGCACCACATATCCCAAAATCACGACATTTTTCAAAAATTGATTGTGTGGCCCCCAAGTGAAGTTTTTGCGTGAAAACTTGTCCAAATGAAAAAGGAAATAGTGCTCTTTCCAACGGTACCATTTTAACGATTCCGAACTTATGGGTTTTTGATCATTCATATTATAATAATACTGTACCATTGGACTGCACTACATATTAGTTCAATCGTAACCACCAGACGTCTCTCGGTGGGGAGACACATTCGAGTACTCTCAATAGTGGCGTCGAACGGTTCCGCATAAGCGCGACACGCCGACACGATGATGCGCCGCATCAACTGGGCTACGCGCTGGCCGTAAACGGTTATTTAATATCCCCTAACGGTCTTCACGTTGCCGTCTTCCGACCTCCGCGACAAGAGGGGGGGGCTTCTCAACCGTCTCCCGTAATGAGGTATTTGGAAAACGCATCGGGTCACTGGGTCCCATCATTCTCCAACTTGCCTGAGCCACGTCAAGTCGACCTTTCGATTCACCAGCCATGATCAAGACGCTTCTCCTCACGTTCCAGGCCGTGCTCGCCGTCACTACCAGCGGCGCCGTCTCTATCTGCGCGGACGCCTCCTCCGCCGATCTCCTGCCGGCCGCGCCGTACTACCCGCCACGCCCGGTCACGCCGGAGCAGCAGAAGGACATCTTCAACCGCTTCATCGACGGCTTCCTCGTCACGGGCAACCCGCAGCAGGCGATCATCGACCACCTCGCGGACGACTACATCCAGCACAACCCCGCGTTTCTCTCGGGCAAGGCCACCGTGGTCGCCGCGTTCGGCGGCGACGTGTCGGCCTTCGGCATGGTCTTCCCGGCCAACATCATCAACCGCGGCTTCGATACCGAGCGCAGCACGGGCTTTGTGCACTACTACTTCACGCCGGCGGCCGGCACCGAGCCGAGCGTGATCGTCGACGTCTTCCGCATGAACGGCTCGGCGATCCAGGAACACTGGGACGTGATCCAGCAGCGCCCCGCGAACGCGACCAACCCATTGGCCATGTTCTAGAGACCGCCAACGTTCACGAAGAGCTCACGCGAGCGAATGGCCTTCTCGCGCCACTCCATCCCTTGATTCTCGGACTTGAGCTTTCACTACATACACAACCCCTGCAACAACCTGTCCCGTGACTGCTGTTGTGCCGTATCATACCGTGGATATGCAAATAGGTGTTGAAGGTGCGCTGCTGCACGTGTATTCTCCCGCTGGCCTCAGCGACAGCTTGTGTCGATGCCTATTACTAGCGCGCGTCGGTAGCGTGTCACCCACTAAAAACAAGTCTCTACCGTACCATGTACTCTATTGCCGTAGGATGGCACCCATCAACTCAGAATCAACGGGGTTGGTCCGAGGCCGCGGCCATCGTCTCGCGTGGCACGCCGTGGCAATGGTGCTGCACAGGCTCAACGTTGTACAGACCCCGCCAGGGAAAGGGTTCCGCGAGCATGGCTGCATGCTTCTCGTCAAAGCAAGTCGCATTAAGATTGTCATGTTCCACTGCTACTTCCCACCGCCGGCCGATACGCAGCCCACGGTGACCGGCGACATCTTCTGCATGAACTGTTGACCAGCTCGTGTATCGAAGAACACTGGGGGGGGGCGTCGGGCAGGAGAAGCCGGTGAACGCGATGAACTCGCTGGCATGTTCACGCCATCGAGTCCTACGTAGGCTCCACACCAAAGCTTGAGTAAGAGTCTCACTGTCTTACTGTAAAACAGGGCAGACTTTGCAGCATGTCCCCGTTCATACTGTACCGATCCCTGGCGCTGGAGGTGCGGGAGCGATGATCATTCGCGTGGGACCGGAGGGCTTTAACCCGACGCTGCTCTGGAGCGCGGCCATGAGCTTCGCCTCCAAGCGACCGACGAATAACCAAGCCGAGTACTTCGGGATTATCGGCGGCGCATCGACACCGCCGGCTCCCACTGGAGGTCATCTGCGACAACGCCCTCATTGTATCAACCAGCTACGCAACCCGCTACCGGCCACCGACCAACGTTATCCTCCTTCGACTCTACGGCAAGGCCCGGTGGCTCGCAGATCACCTCAACGTTATCATCACCTCTGTGCGTACAACAAGATGGAGGACGCAGCGGCCAACGTCGCAATGGACGACGGCCGCAGCCTCCAGACGCACGACCCTTCCGTCCACCCTGAATGGTTCAACCTACACCAGCCCCTTGCTGGCGACGTCTCCCAGTGGCAGGCCTCCACTCACCAAGGTCTCGTTGGCCTCGACGAGTCGTTTATTTTATAGCTATAGCTGTTCGCACTGATGTAACGCAATAGACTCCACCATGAAGAAGAAGAAGATACTGTGTAGGCGAGGCAACTTGCCGTCAAGGTGGCAACCTCAACACGGGATGCCGGTGACCGTAGCCACCGCGACCCACGCGAGTGCTTTCTCTTCCCCCGCAGCTTCAACTAGCCATCCGCTTCCCCTACCAGCCAACTCGCATTCCTCAAACCACCTCGTCCCACCAACAACTGCGAGTCGTCCCTCCTCCCGTGGTTGTCGTTCTCTCGAGCCTCGTCGGCGCTGACACCTCCCCACCCACAGGGCGTCGCGCTGGGCGTCGCGCTGGGCATCGTGAGCGAGTTCAAGGCCGAGCGGTTCATTGACGCAGCCACGGGCAAGCTCAAGGTCGTCTCGGCGTTGCAGTTCTTCAGCTTCGTCGCGGGTCCGCGCGTATGCATCGGCATGAACCTCGCGATGCTCGAGCTCAAACTGGTGATCGCGACGCCGCTGAGCCGGTTCCGGCTGGACGTCGCGCCGAACGACGGCAGCTACAAGTTCTCGGCGGCGCTGCCGCTCCAGCATCCGCTGATGGCCACGATCCACCGGGCGACACCGTCGTGTTGCTAGATGTGGACGCGAGTTCTTTACTAGTGAGTGTTATCACTTGGTAACAAACACGGCCGTGTGCGTGGGTCTCTGGCGGCTCTGAGGACCGACCGCGCGGAATTGCTCTGCGGTGCTCACTGGGCGGCGGCGGTGGTGGCCGCCACGCTGTGGACGCGAGCGATAAGCGGGCGCTTGAGTGGCAGGCTCACCGAGAACTTGTAGCTGCCGTCGTTGGGCTTGAGTTCGAGGCGGAGCCGGCTCAGCAGCGTCGCGGCCATGAGCAGCTTGATCTCCAGAAGTGCGAGGTTCATGCCGATGCAGATGCGCGATGGAGACTGGAAGGCCGAGATCTGCTTGGGCTTGCACGTTGCGGGGTCGAGGAACCGCTCGGGCTTGAACTCGAGCGCGTCCTCGCCCCACGAGCTCTCGAGGCGGCCGGCCGAGTACGACGAGATCTCGACCATGCAGCCCTTGGGCACGAACGTGCCGTCCACCAGCACGGTGTCGCGGCTTGCCTGCCGCGCGCTGAGCGGCACGGGTGGGTACAACTGCAGTGTCTCTTTGATCGCGGCCTCCATGTACGTGAGCGCCGCGGTCTGGTCCATGTCGATGGTCCGAACCTTGCCCTCCATAAGCGCAGGCACCTTGTCCCAGAGCTCGGCGCGCAGCTTGCTCTCCACCTCGAGGTGCTTAGCATGAGAACGCAGCCGATTGAGCGTGTCGGCGGTCGTGTCGCGGCCAGCAATGGTGAACATGACGGCGACGTCGCGCAGCGTCTCGGGCGGGAGTGGCGGCGTCGTGGCGTCGTCGGCGTCCTGCATCGCGCGGATGAAGAGGTCGATGATGGTCGCGGGCTCGGTCGTGCGCTGCGTGTCCTCGCTCTGCGCGAGGCTCTGGCTCACCATCTCGGCGACGATCGTCGCGGATCGTCGCGGTGGTACGCCCGCTCGCCGCCGACGTTCAGCAGGCGCTGCAGCTTCCAGATCCACTCGGGCGTTTGCGGGCGGTAGAGCACCTGCCAGCGCCTCGTCCAGCGGGTGGCCGTGCTCGCCGTTGATGAGGTCCATCTGCAGTCCAAAGCCGAGGTCGGCGATGGCCTGCAGCGAGAACTCGTGCAAGAGCGTGGTCAGGTTGAGCGGCTAGCGTGGTCCAGCACGACGCTGGTGGAACCAGCTCGCACCGTCCTGCGCGAAGAACGAGTCGCCGATGAGGTCGCCAAAGACCGTGCGCGTAAAGTCGCCTTCGCCGAAGACGTCGTTCTGGGTCTTGACCACGTCCTCGACGAGCGCGGATATCGCGACGATGACGCAGTCGGGCAGCAGCGGCACGCGGCGCAGCCACGGGCGGCCGTCCATCTCGAGCGTCTTCTCGAAGATCCAGTCGACGAAGTGGTGCGCGTTGCTGGCGAGCGCGACGGCGTCGCCCAGCACGGCGCTCGAGCCCGGCAGCCGCGCGGCCGGCTTGACGTTGGTGAGACCGTGCGCGCGCGCGTACGCCTCGTGGGCCGGTCGAGCGACGAGCAGCTTGTACGCGGCCGCCACGGCCACGGCGGCGCCCAGCGCGAGCTGGAGCGGCGACGCCGAGCCGATTTCCAGCGACGGAGGCACAACGGAGACCATGGTGCGGGGAGGAGAGCGAGACGAAGCGAGGCCCAGGAGTCTCGGCCTCTCACTCTCCTGAAATCCCTCACGGCCCGGTAGGGATTTCCAGACTCTGGAATCCACCAGCGTCGCTGGAAATCCGGACCATTGGGAGGTTCCAGCGAAGACAGAGGCCTGGGGGACACAGTCACTGCCACGCAACGCGGTGGGTGCGTCCCGAGTGTCGACCCAAAGATCGTCTTCTGGAATTCTCAGGGACTCAGGACTCAGGACGGAGCTCAGACGGGGCAGCAGCCGGGAAGACGAGGCTCGTCACGAGTGAACAGTACTGTACAGAACAGTACCAGTGCAGGGAAGGGCCAGGAACCGAGTGCTTCAGTTCTGTACCAGTGATGGGTGTATTGTAGCCATCGATGTATTTTAATACAGCAATGTGCTGTATTAAAATACAGCAAATGGGTCTCGGTCTCGCATCGCGCGAATGGGCCCGCGAGCGTGGGGCAAGTGAGTCGTCCACCGATCGATCGTACACGGTACACGCGCTGATCCCGCGGACCGCAGGAACCTATCGACAGACCGAGATGCTGTCTGGCGTGCGGTACATTACAAAACTCGTGCGGTGGGCCCATCGTGTTCGTTTGCAGCCAGCGACGTCTCTTCCCTTCACTCGGCCACTTTATCACGTGTGCGCACGTGAGGGCGAGGCTGCTGCTCCATGTATTCATAGCATGAGCACGTTCTTGTGGGCGTGGGTGATTCTTCGTCCAGCGTGGCATCGACGTGCTCACACGTCACAGAGTTAAGGACGCCTGACGGTCTCAAAATGACCTCCAATATCCAAATGACCCCAACGTACCCACTGACCAAGCCGCAGGGGCGACACCATCGCCATCGTCGCGCCGGCCTCCCCGCGCGCGGCCGACGTGCCGCACCGCCTCCACAAGGCCAAGGAGCTGCTCCAAGCGAGCGGCTACAACGTCAAGATCTAAGCGTCCGTGACACACACGCCGTCCGAGAACGTCGCGCACCTCCTGCAGACCCACGACGAGCCTCTGTATCGAGAGATCGACGGCTCGGCGTGCCCGTGCTACGGCTCGGCCGACGCGACCACGCGCGCGCAGGACCTCATGGACGCGCTCACAGACCCCGCAGTCCGCGCCATCGTCTGCGCCATTGGCGGTCTGAACTCGCACGAGATCGTCGAGCTCCTGGATTTCGACGCGATCTGCGAAGACCCGACGGACTTCGTGGACGTCTCGGACGCCACGTCCGTGCACTGCGCGCTGCAAACGCAGGCGACGCTCGTGGCGTTCTACGGGCTTAGCGCGCTGTGCCAGTTTGGCGAGTTTCCCGAGCCACTGGCGTACACGATGGACCACTTTTGGCGCGCGATCGATACGTGGCGCGAGTGGACCGACGACAAGACCGCCAACTGGATCACGCAGGCCAACACGATGAAACCCAACGCCGGCTACGAGTGGTTACGCGAGGGCAGCGCGGGCGGCGTCTGCCTGCCCGTGCCGCTCAACGTGCGCGGCACGCGCTTCATGCCGGACCTCACGGACGCCGTGCTGCTGCTCGAGACGCCCGAGAGCGAGTTCGCCTTCGACCAGGGCATGCCGCTGGCCGCCGTCAACTGGGTGCTCGGCGCGCTGCGGCACGTTAACTAAAGTGCGAGGGCTTGTTGTCGGCCGTGCGCCGCGTTTGGTCGTTCAGACAAGGGCATGGCCGAGATCAAGCGGCTCGTCAAGTACTAGTACCGCACACGCGGCTACAGCTTCCCCGTTCTGGACTTCGTGGACGTCGGCTACACGAACCCCACGCTCACGCTGCCGCTCGGCTGCCGCGGCGACGAGGCCGGCGTTCAGTCGATGATGCAGTAGGTACAGTACGTAGTAGTGTAGTAGTAGTGGGCGTAAGCGACGAGACAAGGCAACTGCTAGTAGAAGAAGAAGAAGCAGAAGCCGCGCAGAAGACATAGTGAGTCGGCGGAAAGAGCCAGCGAGGCTGGTCCGTTTTGGTCGGGTGGTGACGACGCACGTGTGCTTCTGTGAGAGAGACGGCGGCGGCCAACCGACGCGTCTCTCTCTCTCTCTCTCTCTCTCTCTCTCTCTCCCTTCCGAGATTAGTAGTGCAGCCTGTATTAATGCCGTCGTAAGGCAGAGGCTCCCCCCTCCATCCGGCCGGCTGGTTTCTGCAGGTGGAGACGGGAGGCAGCAAGCAGAACAGGACGCACGCTTCCCCACGCGCGTGCCTCTGCGCGACCCCAATTATAGATCGGCGGCCACCTCCACACGCGATGATCCCCCCGGGCTTCAGCATCGATCCGCCCGCGAGCCGCACGACCTCCGCCTCGACCATGCCCACGACCCTGGACGTCGTCGCGGCGCCCGAGATCGTGCTGGACGACGACGCGCTCGCGCTCAAGAAGCTAGTGGCGAGCACCGCGAGCAGCGCGCCGCTCGTGCCGCAGCCGATGGCCGCGTACGCGGCCTTCCGCGGGCTCTACGTCGTGCAGAGCGCGACCGAGGCGCGCCACGTGCGGTACGCCATGGAGATCGCGAGTCCGGAACTGCAGCTCCACCTGCGCATCACGCAGCGCTTCAGCGGCTTCTTCGTGCTGCGCAAGCGGCTGCTGCGGTCGCTCCGGATGTGCCAGGACGAGCTCGCGCGGCCGACGCTCGCCGAGCCGGGCTTTCTCGAGTTCGATCTGCGCCACACGCTGCTGCA
Source organism: Pythium pyrilobum (assembly GCA_023335905.1). NCBI lineage: Eukaryota > Oomycota > Peronosporomycetes > Pythiales > Pythiaceae > Pythium > Pythium pyrilobum. The sequence goes on from JAADVV010000982.1 coordinate 7,439, forward strand.
GCCGTGCTGCCAGGGCTGCGCCGGCGTGCGCCGCGCGCTCAAGCGCGTGCCGTTCCCCAAGCGGTCGGTCGTGTTCACGACCGTGGACGACGTCGACGCGCGCGCGCCGCTGCTCGAGGCGTTTCTGGACGCGTGTGTCCGCGCGGTCGTGGACTGGAAGGGCTGTCCGCGCGGCCGCAAGTTTGCGTGCGTCGTGCTGGGCAAATTCTTGTCGTTCCACCTGCTCCTCCACGTCCTCCAGCAGCTGCGGCTGACCGTGTGCGAGTCCGTCAACGGCGAGCGCGCGGGCGCGCGACGGCGTGTACCCGTGGAGGAGGAGGAGGAGGAGGAGGAGACCAAGACGCAGGACAAGCACGAGACGCTCGCCGCGGCGTCCAACCAGGTCGAGGCCGTGTAGAGGCCAAGGCGCGCATGGAGCGGAGACCGCCATGGCGAGAACACGATCGAAGTGAGCCTGGTCGTTAGGAACCCGTTTCAAAGTTAACTATTTCACACCATGTGGTTCGTAACAATGTATCCCCTCGGCTGCAAGAAAAATGGAGAGGCAGACTGCACAACATGGCGACTGGGGACGCGTCTGCGGCGCTTGCGCGTGCGCTCCATGAGGATGGATTCGTCGCGTTGGACGAGGAAGAGTATGCGCTAACTAAAGAGGAACTCGCCGGCGTGCTCGCGGCGGTGCGGAGGCGCTACGACCAGTACACGGCCGTCGCGACGGCGAGAGAGATCGACCTCTCGCACGAGGCCAATTCCGAGCGCATCCCGGGGTTTTACGTGCGGAAAGGAGGCCGAATCGACATGCAGCTCATGAGTGTGGTCGCGCAGAGTGCGCTGCCGCTGCCGGACGCCCTTGCCGCGGGGAAGGTGCTCATCTCCGACGTCGAACCGATCGATTTCGCGGTGCTGCGAGGGCTGGAGGCCCATTGGAAGCCGGTTGTGGACGCGGTTTTCGCAGAGAAGACGGACGATCCCGCGGCGCAGAAGGGGGAGAACTACCGACTAGAGTACGTTGGCTGTGTCGTCGCGAGACCGGGCGATGAGGACCAGAACTGGCACCTCGACGGCGTGCACCGCAACCTCACCAAGCACGAACCAGGTACGTTCACTGTAGGCAAAGGTTTCAGTACTTGACCACCAACGAGTCAGTACTCACGTGTCTCGCTTTGGATCCACAGCCGACCGCATCAATGTCTTCGTTCCTCTGGTCGATATCACGCCGGCCATGGGCGGCACGGAGATGAAGCGGCGGTCCCAGTTCCACGACGACGGCCGCAGAGGCACGTCGTTTGAGGACTACGCCGAGCTCGAGAGCGTCACGCATTACGTCGCGGCGGGTACACCCGTTCTGATGGACTACCGCGTGTGGCACCGCGGCCGCGCCAACGGCTCGCAAGTGCTGCGACCGCTGCTGTACTTCAAGTACACGAGGAAGCCCGACGACGTGAAGCCTGCCAAGCGAGCCGCAGCGGAGACGGCTGCGGCGAGTGGCCTACCAGTCAAGAAGAAGAAGCGAGTAGTGCTGACGACGGTGCCTGCGAGCTGAGAGGAGCGGTACAGGTACAGTATCGCATTGGCATGAAAATTTCCTTGCTCCTCATGTCAAACGTATTTGACATGCAAGCTCACTGGAGATGGGGAGGACAACGAGCCTCCCTCCCCGTCTCTGTGGTGTCATGTTCGAGCCACTACTGTTTCTCAGTCGCTCGCTCAGGTCAGCAAGCCCATTCAGTGGCGACACGGCTCCGAGAAAATATTGCCAAAATCAAGAAAAATGTCCAGCGGATATAGCCCCTAATAAATGGACAAAACGGCATCAAATCGGAGTTCATCTAAACCCTTTCTGATACCGGTAGTAGTATTCGGGGTTGTTGTGAGATGTGATGTGATGCACACAAGTTTACAGATGCTCGGAGAATCTCCGACGGAGATATGCTGCTGGATCGACGCGCTCAGTCCTCGCTCCATCGCCCGCTTGACTCTATCTTCCACGGCCCGAACCAACACACAAAGTACCCCATCGCCATCCACATCAAAGACAGCGTTGGGGACGTCGACATGGTGCGGCTGGTCTTGGTGACCTCCCCGACTTTCACGACTATCACGCACCGGATTGCAATCGATTTTACTCGATTGCCTTAAAGCTCCGATATGACTCCGAACGCCGACCTCAAACCGGCATTCGGGCCCAAAACGAGATCCATCACGCTATCCAACGAGTTGCAAACCCCATTTGGACGACAAATAAATAGGAGTGCAAACGGCGGTTTGCATTCAATTGAGGGTTATAATGTGTATTTATTTAGCTAATCGGGGCTATAGCGCTTATTAAGCTCTTTATAGGGGCCAATATGCTATTCATTTGGACAAATTCGATGATTATGGCAATAACTAAATCATATATGGAAATCATTGATATTTTGATATTAAAAAAATATCAATGATCTCCATATTATGGTTTCCATGTTTATTGTATGGAGTTTTTTATCGATACAATAAATATGGAAATCATAATATGGAGTTATTTTACTAACTCCATACAATATATTTGGAAATCACAATATGGAAATCATTGATACTTTAATTATTAAGATTTTTTAATTAAATATCAATGATCTCCATATTATGATTTCCATATATCAAAAACATCAATGATTTCCATTATTTAAAATATTTATTCGTGCAAAAAAGTAATCAGTATAATTTCTCGCAGTACCTGGTTTCCATATACCCCAACTATGATGTCAACCGTTTAACGGAGAAAGTTTTGCGAGCTACTCATTTCAGAGTGCTACACAGTCGAGAGCCAACTCGGTAGATCAATATTATCCGGTTTGGTGTGCAGGCTGATGCCTTCTGCAGGTTATAAAATCCACCCACGATTATTGCAAAAAGTTGACTAACCAAAATTAATACTTCTTGCTGGGTCAAACTGTGACAATGAGATGAGCCTCACATACGCAGGAGCGCAAAGCAAATCATACATGTGGACGCTCTTAAAGCTGACAATGTCTGAGAGAGAGTAGAAGGCACTTTAAGAAGCGGGTACGATTTCCTTGACACAAGCGACGTTTACTCAAACCTACTATGAGCGTAGTCGCAATATACTGTGGGAAGTGCAATTATTATTATTACAGCCGCCATATTGCTGTTTAGTATTTGCAGAGAACCGCTTTCCGTAATAATTTTATTGATTTCTCGGAGCCCTCCGGGTGGGTCGTTTGATGCCATTCACACGCAATGGCAGATCGACCGCACGTCAGGGCGACGACTCTGTCGCAGCGATGCGCTATATGAGCGAACGCAGAGACTACTGCACCGTGCACCATACTATATAGTACATGTAAAACTGCATCTCCTGGTTGGTCCTTTG
>JAADVV010000983.1:0-10804 GCA_023335905.1 Pythium pyrilobum
CCGCCGACTCTGCTCACACTTTGGCCCACCACCAAACCAACGATGGAGCACGCGCAGCGCGTCGTGGCCGACATCGTCGCGCGCTGCAGGTACCAGAATGTCGAGGTGAGCGAGACGCTGGCGGCGTTCGCGGCGCGCATGGTCGTCCACAAGAACAAGCGCCAGCTGATCCTCGAGAAGGAGATGGCACGTGACGACCAGCAGTACCTCGTGGACCGGTGCGTGCAGGTGCTCGTGCAGCAGCACGACCCGGCGCTCGAGACCATCAAGATGCAGCTCGAGTTTGACTACACGTACGCGCACCTCGAGGAGGCTCTGCGCCAGAAGAAGGACCGCAAGGAGAAGAGCGTCGCGGCGCTGCAGCGCGCGGTCGCGTCGCTCGTGCCGCAGAAGCCGAGCGACTTTGAGACGCTCACGACGCTCTACCGCCAGATCTTCACGCTGCTCATGCTGGACGCGGACGCGCCGGACAAGCCCGTGGACCGCGCGGTGGAGAAGGAGGTCGCGGCGGCGCTCGAGAGCGTCTTCCCGCGCATCGGGCTCAAGACGTTTGTGACCATGGCCGCCGAGGACAAGCGCTTCCAACTCGACGAGCTCATGGGCATCGTCGAGGGCATCCGCCTGTTCAACAAGGAGCTGGGCAAGGGCGGCGCCGGCATCTCGCTCAGCGCCGACGACATCCAGGACCAAATGGTCTCGCTCGCCCACTCGATCAAGGTCGAGGTGCAGGACGCCAACGAGGTGTGCACGCAGTACACGGAGGTACTGCTCCACGTCCACCACCGGCAGCGTCCGGAGCACGACGGCGACGGGCTCGAGCCCGGCGGCGAGACCGTCCAGCGCTGGCAGGACGAGCTGGGCAACCGGCGCCAGTTCCTCTCGTACCTGCAGAGCCTCGAGGAGGACATCACGTTCTCGAGCGACAAGATGGAGACGCTGCTCGCGACCTTCCGCACCGATCTCGCGGCGCTCAAGAACCTCGTGGGCGCACGCACGTCGCTCCCCAAGTCGCAGGTGTACCCGCTCTTCGAGGCCGTGAGCAAGTCCTGGAAGGTACTGCTCCACGAGCACGAGCTGCTGCAGGCGCGGTCGCGGTCGCTCAAGGCCGTGATGCAGTTCAAGGACTCGTTCGAGCGCACGCTCGACGAGCACTCGGAGCACTGGCGCCGCGCCAAGAAGGCCGGGACCATCCCGGCCGGGGAGCTCTTCGACAGGCTCGAGACCTTCCCCGTCGAGCAGCGGCTCGCGACGACCGGCGACAAGCCGCCCTCGGCCACGGCGGTCGCGAACAGAATGCCGCTGTTCAAGATCAAGAACAGCTTCTCGCTCGAGGACGACCCGCTCGATGGCGACGACGACGACGACGACGGCAACCCGAACGAGGAAGAGGGCTCGGCGGACCCGGTGCGCATGCCCGTGGACACGACGCCCGAGTTTATGCAGCTGCCGCTCGAGTACCAGGGCTTCTGCCCGTGGACGATCGTCGAGCGCGGCGGGCTGCTGCTGCCGGGCGACCCGTCGCTCGGTGTCGTCCAGCTCCGCAACGCGTACCACGTCTTCGTGAACGAGCGCGCGCTCCACGAGTTCATGCTCCACCCGCGGCGGTACGTGCGGGGCATCCTGCGGCTCGCGGCGCGGCAGCCGGCCTTCATCTACCTCCTGCGCCTCCAGGACGCGTTCCCCCACACCAACCTCAGCGCGCTGCTCAAGCTCTGCGACCGCTTGCCGCACGGCACGCCGTCGAGCGCGCTGGGCGCCGCGGCCTCGGGCGTCCACCCGCTGCTCGCGCCGCCGCCGGCGCTCAAGGTGGACGCGAGCACGAGCACGCCGACCCACTTTGTGGACAAGCACATCGACTACAAGTACGAGTGGAACGAGTGGGCGCTGCGGCGCCGCGCCGTGCAGATCGCCAACCTGCGCCACTGCAGGACCGTGGCGAGCCAGACGGCGATGAGCCACTTCCGCCGCGATGCCGACTCGCAGGTCTACCTGCCGCGCGAGAGCGACACGCAAACGGGCAAGGAGCGCGGCACCAACCCACCGCGCGTCACGACGTACTTTGCGGGGCTGCGCAGCGGCGCGGTCGTCACGGGCGACAAGGAGGAGAAGGCGCAAGACGACGAGGAGGAGGAGACCAAGGACGACGAGCAGCAGCGGCCGGCGGTCATCGCGTACACCTACGAGTTGTAAGCCCACAGATACCGGTACACAGACACACAGACACACACCTCTAAAAGGGAAGCAAACCATGCATTGTATGAGGGGAGGGGAGGACGTCGACGCCGACTGCGGTCGCTATGGGTGCGTGGGGTGAACGCCGGCCTCCCTCGTCAAGGGACAAGGAGGCAGCGTGTGGCACCACCAACGGTATGCGGACAACGCGGGTCGGCGGAGTGGTGGGAGGGGAGACACGATTCTACAGACTGAAAATGAACTTGGCAAACTTCTGGTAGTCGAGCGTCACGCCGTCGGGCATCATGAGCGTCGCCTGGTTCTTCTTGATGAACTCGACGAGCGGCGGGTCAAACTGCTCCTCGATCTTCTCCATCGTGAGGTTCTCCGCCGTCAGGATCTCGAACGCGATCTTGACGTCGTCAACCGACGAACCACTCTGGAGCTGTTCACCGCAGAACTTGGAGAACTCCTCGAACGAGATCTCATCCGTGTCGTTCTCGTCCATCTTGTCGAACTGGTCGTGGCACTCGTCCTCGCTCAGGTTCAGACCGAGACCCTTGCAGGCCATGATGAACTCCTCACGCGCGAGCACACCATCGTGGTCGAGGTCAAAGTGCTCGAACACCTCCTTGATCTCCTGGATCTGCTGCGGCGTGAGGTTGCCAAGCTTGCTCAGCGCCACTTCCTTCTCGAGGGCCTTGATCTTGTCACGCAAAGCGTTCTGGAGCGACGAGAACTGGGCACGCAGACTGTGGATTGTCTCGGTGGTGTAAGGGTTCGCAAACACACGGAGCGTCTCAAGCTCCTCGTTAACCTTCTCGAGCTCTTCCATCTCTTCGTTAAGAGAGGCCAATTCCTCCTGAGGGGTCTCCGGGTCGTCGTTCTCGACTTCGCCGTTCACCGGGAAATCAAGGGCGGTAAGCTTCACCTCCGAGTTGGAACGGAACAGCGACTGGCGGAGCGTCACCATCGACGAGAACTGGTCCGCGAGCGAACCATCCACGGTGTTGATCGTCTGGGTGCTCGAAGTGCACCGCTCCTTCAACTTGGCCGACAATTCCGCAAACTTGCGGCACTTGTCGTCGCGACGCTCGACATTCGCGAGCTCCTCCTCAAAGTAACCGTTCTTCTCCTCACAGCTCACAAGCAGACGCTTCACGCGAGCATCCGTCTTGTCAATCAACGCGACATCACCGGTGCGACCGGCGTTCTCGAGGACAGGCTTCTTGGCGACCAGCATATCATTCTCGACCACGATCGTCTCGTGGACCTTCGGAACAAGCACGTTCTCGAAGTGAGCCTTAGCAGCGAGCACACCATCCTTAGTGGCAGCGTCCACACGCGTGGACACCTCGATCTCTTCGTCCATCTCTTCGATGGCGTACTTGAGGTTACGCATCAACATCTTGCAGTCCTTGACGACGGCGTCGACCTCCTGCTGCGCACGAATCGCCTCCGAGATCTTGTTCTTCACGTCCTCAATCTTGTTCTCGACCGTGATGACGAACTCCTTCATGGCATCAACACGCTCCACGGCCGACGCAGCCTCGGCGTTTTCTGGGCTCAAGCCCTGCGAGTGGTCAACAACAGTCGCAAGAAGCTGCTTATAACGCGGCAGCTCAACCTCCTCGATGAAACCGATGCTCTCGAGCTTCTCCTCGGCCTCAGCCGTTGTGGTCGCGAGCAGTCCTTCGTCGAACAGCACCGTTGACTCCTTGTCCTTGGCCCAGGCCTCAACCTTCTCGAGCTCCTTGACGACCTTTGCGAGGAACACCTCCGTCTTCTGGAAGCTCTCCACGCTATTGCGCAGCTTGAGCTCAAACGCATTCTCAAGTTCGTCCAACTGGGCCTTGACCTCCTGGAGCTTCTCAATTGGTGGATCCAGCACGGGGATCTCGCGGTTGTTGTACTTGCAGCTCGAGATCCAGCGACCGGCGCAGCTATCGACAGCGACAAACTGGGCCTCGCGCGGCGGCTTCTCGCTCTTCTTGTACTCCAAGTGGCGGGCCAGCGCCTCACGGGTCTCCGCGAGACGGCGCGGCTGGCTCATCGTCTGGAAGCGCTCAACCTGTGAGGTCATCCACTCGAGCAGCACCGAGGCGTTCTGCTCGTACTCAATCGCGAGGTCCTGGTGGCGCTGCGCAATGTTGACGGCCTTGCTGATGGTCGTTACGGCCTTCTTCTTCTGGACGCCTGAGGCAAACTCCTTGAAGAGCAGCGATACGTACGTCATGATCGACTTCTCGTCGGGCTTGTCCTGGCCGGCGACGTCGGCGACGTTAAGCAGCTGCGGGATGCGGAACTTGTCCTGCGCGATCGTGAACGCGCGCGTGACGTTGTCGGTCGCGTTCGCCGGGCTGAGCTTGTCAAAGTCGACGAGGCTCGGGTAGAAGCGGTGGATGAGCGCGCAGAACGCCATGCCGTTGGCCCACGAGCTCGAAAAGTTCTTGACCTCGATCGTCGGGTAGTCCGCGAGCGAGCGGTTCACCCAGAGCAGCAAACCGTCCTTGCCCGAGACGCCCTCGACGTCGATCTCGGCGACCTGGAACGACTTGATGAGCGTCCACATGAGGCCGAGAATGAGCTTCTGGTTGCCGTCGAGGATGTCCGACGAGCCTAAGTTGGTCAGGTTGACGTTCTTCTTCTGCATGAACGCGAACGCCATGTTCAGGTTCTCCATCTTCTGGATACGCATGCGCGGCTTCTTGTTGAATTTCTATATAGATACGAGGGAGAGAGAAGGTTAGATCACCAACAAAACACGCCATCCCCACCACCACCAAAAATGGACAGGTCGGTGGGGGGGAGGGAACGAATATGGAAGAGAGTGGGAAGGAAGGGGGAAACGCGCCGTACCTTGCACACTTTCTCGCGGCAGATGATCTGCAGCAGCGCGATGAGGCGGATGCCGTCGGCGAGGTCCTCATACAGATCGTCGATCTGCATGCGCTTGCGCGAGAGGTACGTGTTGGCCCACTACAAAAACAAATCGAGAGAAGCCCACGGAACCGCGGCGTTAGTCTCCATGGTTGCTGGAGCACGAGGGAGCCAAGCGCGCGCAGAGGGGGGGGATGGCAAACGCACTCGCGTGAACGTGTTCTTCTGCACGTCGACCCACTCGTCGCCGTACGCCATGGTCGCTTCGGGGGAAAATTGCTGGTGCTCGGCGCGTGGAGTAAGTTGGTCTGGCTTCCTTTTCTCTCCGGCGAGTGCCCTTCGATGGATGCTGCGTGTCCGTCGCCTGTGGAGTAGAGCGAGCGACCGACCGACCCTTCTCCACGACGCGCACGACACACCGACGTTGTCGGCACGTGACAGGCCGACATAGACAAGAGAACGAAACCCGTTTCGACAGGAGGGACCAAACCCGGCCCGAATAGAGCCAAACGACACTGGACACTAGGTGGGTGGGTCTGGGGCACACGGTGGATATGGGTGGGTTTCACGTGCGGTCAAGGGAGAGGGAGGATGCGTTGGATTGAAGCATGAAAAACGTTGGTTTGATTCAAAGCACTTCAACTGGACGGGTACAGTACGCCGTTCGTTGGATTGGCCAGGTTACGCAACATTGGTAGCCCCAGTCGAGTTCGGAATTTTCGGCAACAATCCGAGCGTGTCCCATCGTTGCCATGGGGAAGCCGGATGAAGCCAAGTCGGTAGGCCGAGAACGAAATTGGCGCATGGATTACGAGGGGCCGTGCGACCCAACGATGATGGGAGTAACGTGCACAGGTAACAGATGAGCTGACGCATCGGATGGTGTGTCTGTCGCCCAGGTCGCAGACCAACTGCCGACGCTATTAGGCAGCGCGTCCGCCGGAATGGTGGGGCGCGTCTTTTGCCACCCGATTGACACGGTCAAGGCGCGGCTCCAGGCGAGCACGGCATCCAGGCAGAGCGTCATGGGGCTGCTGCAGCTGCAGAACATGAGTTTGTCGCATTTGCGCGGTCTGTATCGTGGTCTAGGGGTGAGTATGATCGGCTCGGCGCCGGCGACGTGTCTCTATTTGACAAGCTACGAAGTCTCCAAGGACTCGCTCCACGGCGTTCCGCTGCTCCGTGAGAACCCATCGCTGCTGTACCTCGGCGCCGGGATGCTCGCGGAGGCGATGAGTTGCGTTCTCTGGGTGCCCATCGACGTCATCAAGGAGCGCATGCAAGTTCAAGTCCGGGGCGCGGCGTCAGCCAGCAGCGGTGCCCCCGTCGTGTACTACCGCAATACGGCCCACGCCGTGCAGACGATCATGCAGACCGAGCGGATTCGCGGCCTCTACAAAGGGTACGCCGCGACGCTTCTGTCGTTTGGTCCATTCTCTGCGCTGTACTTTATGTTCTATGAGAAGGTAGGACGCGATGGGGCGATCGTTTGGGTGGGGTCGCTGGACTCACCTTGTGCATGGCATCCTTCATGAAGAACAAGGCGTTCGCGCAGGACAATCTTAGAACGGACGAGCTGGCACCCCAGTACACCCTCGTGAGTGCCGCCGTGGCGGGTGCGGCGGCGTCGTTCATCACGAATCCGCTGGATATGATCAAGCTGCGACTTCAGGTCCGTTTACGGCTGCCAGTGCGATGCGTGCGCGGTGCTAGTCTCTCGTAGTTACAAAATGGTGTATGCAGGTGCAACGCGCGTACGTGGCGGACGCGAACGCCGTGGCGTACACGGGCATCGTCGACGGTCTGACCCAGGTGATTCGGTGCGTAGAGCTTTACTCGAAGGACGATTGTGCATCATACGTCGACAGTCTCAGATATCTGACCTGTGGCATACCCTTCATTGTTGCCATTGTTCGAACAGATTTGAGGGCGTGATGGCGCTCTACAAGGGCGCTGGTGCGCGCGTGGCATTCCACGCGCCGTCCACAGCGATCACGATGTCGCTCTTCGAGAGTTGCCGCCGGTTCTTTGCGAGTATTTTGGACAGGGAATAGTGTTAGCCGCTGCAAATGTATCGTTGTTGTAGTGCGTCGTGTTGCCTACCTAATACAACGTGGATGGCCATCAGTGCCTACGTACCGTGGCATGGTGTCTGTATGTGATGGAATCCTGATACACGTACGTAGCAGTAAAAGCTCCATAGTAACAGATCACAATGAAGGGTCACGAAGGCCACGTCAGTCTGTCAAACGATGGCTCAATTCCCATGTAATACTGTAGTAGTTGTTTAATCACCACTCTTCTTGGTCTCTTTCTTCACAGGCACCGCTTCCGCTGCGACTTGCTTCATGGCCACCGCGTCCTTCTCGACGGAGCGCTTCATTTCGAGGTGCTTGACACTCGTCGGCTTCGCAGCGGGTACCGAACTCGCAGCAAGTTTCCGTAGGTCGCGAGGCTGCCCAGGAATGACACCGAGCAGCTTTGGCACAGCTCCGTGGTACTCGATGACCTCCGTGTGATTGATAGCGCCCGTCTGTTCCATCTTCTCGCGTTTCCGGTCCAACCAGTCTTGCTCAAAGGCTTCTTCCTCGGCTTCGACTACATTTTCCTGCTCTTCTTGCTCCTCATCCAGGTCTTCCTCAGCCTCTTTCGAAATTTGCACAGTGTTGTACTCACCAGCCATCGTCTGCTTTCCCGCCCAGTTGCCCACGAGCAACGGACAATCGTCATGGAGGCGCAGTTCAAGAGCCACACCGTCGTGGATGCCGTGCTCCTCGAGCGTCATCACCTTGCCTTCGTCACCGATCAGCGTGTCACTCCAGAAAATCTGCTGGTCCCAGATCGAGATCAGCTGATCCGCCAACTCCTCCATCCAGTGCTTGATGTAGTTGAGCGTGTTGCGTGGCCGCACACGGATCGGCAGTACGTTGTTCACTGGCACATCGCCCGCTTCGTCGTTCTGGTCGCCGACGCTTCCCTCGCGAGGCCGACGGGCGATCGGCATCTGCTCTTGCAACTCGAGCGCCACCTTCGGCAAGTTGGCAACAGCCTGTGGGATGTGCAAATAAATGTAGAACGAGGAATCGGCCTGCTCGATCTTCTCGTCTAAACGTCGACGAATACGAGCCCGAATCGGCGACGTTTCTTCCTCTCGTGCTCGCTTGAAGCTCTCGACCGTCATGGCACGACGCGGCGCGGTCATCCGCGATGGGGACCCCACTTCTTCGTCTTCTTCACAGTAACCCCACGTCTTCTCTGCCGGCGGTGGCGGTGACAGCGAAGAGCTTCTCTCAACTGCAGACTTTGGCCCACCTTCCAGCAGATACGACGTCATCTTACCCAGCGGAAGCAACACTGGTACATCCATATCGACCGACACGCTCTCCCCGTGGCTGTCAGTGTACATGACGCGTCGTGTCCGCGTGCCGGTGCCGGCGTTCTCTCGTTTGTGGCCGTACAGCTTCTCGCTGACCCAGCAGATGTACTTCCCATTGCGTAGCTCTTTGCGGTTGCACTGTTCAAACGTGCACACATGCGGCGATCCATGGCGGCGACACACGAAGATCCCGTCTTCGAGAAACTGGAAGCGGTCACGGCAGTTCCGGCTATTGCATTCACTTGCTTTGGCGAGCGAAAATGTCGTGAGCGCATCGCCCAAATAGATTTCCGACTCCACGAGCTGAAACCTCGACTCCATCGGTTCGTCGTCTTGGTCGCCCTTCGATTCCTCCTCTGGCTCTGCCTTCCCACGGTGTGCGTTGATGATGCGTTGCTGCTGGAGCGTGTCGAAAATCCAGTTCTGCACGAGCCAATAGGCTCGCATGGTACACACTTTACGGTCCAGCTCCGCGTCACCGTAGTGGCTTGTACAGCTCTCGTCACACGCGTGGATATACTTGTGCAGCAAGCACACGTAGACGCGGCGGCGCGGCGATCCGTAGCACTCCAAGTCTCGATCCATCGACACGATCTTGCCGCACCCTTTGCCAATACACGGCTCGCCCGTCTCGAACCGTAGCTCGGTCGCTCGGATCTGAAGCAGCTTGGCCCACTCCGCGATGCGGTCCATCACGTCCATCTTGTGCTTCACTCGAGCCATCCACTCGAGCGATGCAAAATCGGTCGAGGCCTCCAGTGCGATCTGGTCCTTCACATGGATACCCTCCACGAAGGCATCGGAGTCGGTTCCTGCCCCGGACTCCATCTCCGCGAGCTTGGCGTCGTACGCAGCGCGCTGCTCTGGGTCGCTGAGCGTCTCGTAGGCCACACGAAGCCGCGCAAACTCGGTCGAGTCGGCGACGCCTGACGGCGGATCAGTCGCGTCTCTTTCCTTGTCTTTGCCAGCAGCTTCGACATTTGAGCTCGCCTGTTGCTGCTGCTGCTTGTCCGGATGCAACTGCAGCGCGAGTTTCCGGAACTGTTTCTTGATCTCATCAGCGGTCGCGTCGCGCCCCGAGAGCTGTAGCAGCTCGTAAAAGTCCTTCTTCTTCTTCACTTGGCGCCCGGGCCTCTTGATCCCGGCATCTTTTGTCTTCTTATCGGCTTGTTCTTGCTCACGCCGCTCCTCGGCGCTGTAGTCCTGGTACGGATTCCAGCTGAACGCGAGCTGCTTGAGCCGCTCTTCGACCGCGCGCCACTGGCCGCTCGTGCTGTCGTGCACCTGGAACCGCAGCGTGTGCGCATCCGTGGGCAGGATCGCGCCGCGCTTCTCGAAGAGCGCGATCTTCTCGAGCAGTGCGAGGCGTCGCGACGCGATGTCGTCTTGTTTCGCGTCATGTGGCGGGTCCCCCGGTCCGTTTCGAGCCGCGGTTTCGGCATTTCCCTGTGCGCCATGGTCGCTTTCGTCACTTCCAGGGCGCGCAGCCGCACTCGCTTCGTTCTCATGGAGAAATCCGCGTTCTTCCGGCATGCCCGGGTCCTCCATCTTGTCGAGCTGTGTCTGTTTTGCTTTGTTGTAGTTTTGCCGCTGGGAACTGGCGCAAGAAAAGCTGGCCAAACGGGTCGGGTTGAAGTGCTGAATGGGCTGACCCGTCCCATGCAGGCAGACCCAAGTGTGACGAGCGATCATGCAATGGGTACACCCATCGGCTTTAGCAGGTGTAGCTTTACTGTGCTGCATGCACTACTGTATGGGTATCAGCACGGTTGATGCAACAGTACCAGCCACACAGGCTTCTCCCCGTACGCGTGGCATTTGCTTCTACAGCTCGTCCGTCTCGCAAGCAACGACAGTGGAAGCGCACGCATCGTCGCGATTGCCGTTCTCTGGAGCCTTGATTAGCGCGGCGACGCATCGATCGCCAGGCCCACGAGCCCACCACTGCGCGACTTCCGCGTCTAGCGAGGGGATCTGCGTTGCACGGACTGGGGCGTCGCATCCGCATTGCTCTAGAGCTGCTCCGCTCCACGCTCCGTCATGATGCCGAGTCAGCCCACGACATCGACTGGGGCTGCGTGGAGACCGCTAATCGCTCCGCCATCTCGTGCGTGAGCGTTACAAGTAAGCACGGCAAGGATGCCAGTGTCTGCGCGAGTCCCATCACCGTGGAGACTCTATTGCCGTCGGCGCCACTTTCCTCAGAACTGTGACGCCACCGACGCGTGGCTACTCGTCCTGGCGTGGAATGTGGTCGGTCCTAACTTTAAATAAACGATCTATATGCAGGTTCGATCTTGCCGAGGCGTGAGCAGCGTTGGACGCCTGATTCGTATGGATGGGCATTCGCAAATAACTGGCAGTAGTCGGCCCAGC
>JAADVV010000984.1:0-10803 GCA_023335905.1 Pythium pyrilobum
AGCCGACGCAGATTGCCAACTTCTGTAGACAATGGAAACAGAACCATGACATGGTGCACACTTGGCCGATGGGTTGTATACGATTCCTTTCGACTGATTTTCGATGCAGGAAGGGATCTAGAAAGCGAGTGTGGCGACCAAGTAGTTTACGCACTGATACGTGACGTACAGTGACGTACATCGTGGACCAGGGATGGCAAAAAAACGAATATACGCGGTTATTTTCACGTCTTTTCTCGAGGGGAATCGTTTTCTGTGCGCCAGCGTTCGTTTTTGCGTTTTTTTGTGGCCCACACAAAGATTCCCGGCGTATTTTGAGCTCGCAGTTAAGAACGGGCATCATTGGCGTCAACAACATGAGCTGCTCGCTGTCGGGGAGGATGCCACCAGTAGCGTAATTACGGCCAGCTACACGCCCAGCACACGCGCAATGCGGCGACTCGCCATCGTTAGTACCGCCCTCTATCCACCAGGAGACGAGGACCGGAGTTCGCGACGTGCCGTCGGTCCACGATCAGCATCTAAACGTGCGTGACCGACGCCGCCTGAAGCAGCATGTTGCACACCTCCTGCAGCTCAATGCGCATGTCGCGCAGCTTGACCTGCGGGTCCGTTCGACGAAGGAAGAGCGGTTCGTCACACGCCAGCCGCCTGACAAGGTCACCTGCCTCGTACCAGCGGAGCGGCGCTCTCTTCGTCCACGGCGACCTCGACACGCCAGTGGGTCTCCCGCTGCTCGTCATGGCGGAGCGTTTGGTCGGTCAACTCGGCGCGGGCCCAATAGCCCGTAACGACGCCACGGCCGCCGACGTACAGCTCGTGGGACACATGCACGGGATCAAGACCAACCAGCACGACGAGGAGGTGACCATTCCCGCCGCGGCCGATTGGCACACCGTGCTGCTGCTGCGGCTGCGGCCCGTCGAGGTCTCCCTAACTGACCGCGAGGTCGCATGGATACCGGAAGAACGTCGAGGTCACTAAGGCCTCCGTCGAGCTGACACGCGCATCCGTGCGGCGACGCCGCGCCGCCCATACTTGTCACCGCGAGTGTCGTGGGGCTCGACGGGCCGTTGCCCCAGCGCCAGAGTGTGCTGATCGCCCGTGGCTTGGACGATCACATCCTCGCCGTGCTGGAAAGCTAGGTGCCCGTGCACGTGGCCGACGAGCTGTACGTCGGCGGCCGCGATCATGGCGTGCCTGCCATACTGCAGGGACTCCCCCACTAAGTCAATCAGCATCGCAACGTACAACAGCAGGGAGATGCAGTAGGTCACGCGGTGGCGCGTCAGCAGCCCGGCGAGGTACGCGAGGTCGTGGTGCCCGCTCTGCTTGGTCACGAGCGCCTTCACACCAGCAAGGAGCGATGAGAAGAGATGAGTGTGCTGTGTCGCTCCAGAGGCACGTGCTCGAGGATCTTCTGAAGGTGCACATCCTGAGGTGCAGGTCAATCACGAGGCGGCAGTGACGAGGCGACATCAGCTGAGTAACCGGCTGACCGAACAACATATAGACTTCAAGTGGGACCCCGACGAGCTGCGTGGAGGCTAATACGATGTTTATATTTTCCAATTAATTCCATCAACGACACGAAGTACACAGCTTGCAACGGACTTAGATACACAATGAAGCCACAGTGGTCTTCAACGAGCGGATCCCGCGCAGCCGGTTCTCCTGCGGGAACGTTGTGTTGTGGTCTGGAAACTCGCGGCGGTCCGGTTCGGGGATCGACTCCATGTCCAGAGCTGAGATCCCCGCAACAGCAGACTCGTCGAGCACTGGTGAATCGGCCACTGCCAGCTCTTCGAGTTGCTCATGCTCGACTGTGGGTTCGTCGAGTGGCTCGTGCTCGTCGTTTCCTTCCCCGGCGAACGGCTCAGCGACTGGAGAATTACTCCCCTCGGCAAGGAGCGACAACGAAGCTTCCATCGGCTGACGACCCCCTGTATCGCGGCGAGGGGGATCACCGACACTTAGCACTTCTTTCCACACTGCAGGCTGGGAGTGTTCGTCATCCTCGACAATTGTGACGTCATCTGGAACGTCGTCGGCTTCTTCCTCCGGAGTGCGCAGGTGTAGCTCTTTCGCGGGTACAATCCTGTTGGTGACTCTGGTCTTCTTTGAGCTTTCTTTTCGATCGAGCTCACGGACTTCCTTGCGGATCACGAATGTGTTTAGGGCCTTCTCGATCAACATCTTGTTGCGCGTGGTTGTGTGGATAAGAGCTAGCTCGCTAAACAAGCGCTCGCAGGTTGCCGTGTTCACAGCAATCGAGAGGACACGCATCGCCAAATCAGGAAGCTTGCTGGATGATTTGATTTTCCGGATGTACTGCCAGAACTCCGTCACAGGCTTTTCAAACTCGTGAACAAGAGCTGGAAGAGACTCGACAGTCATTCCGGGAACCAACGTTCCAGCCATCCAGTTCATCATTTCGCCGCGTAACGTGCCCGTATCCTCCCCGATATACCGACGATAGTAGCAGACGGCCAAGTCGCACATCGTGGAGACCAGTGTAAGCGCCGTCCTTGGCAGCGCCGCAGCCTGGTCCATGAAGCACGGGTGCAAGAAGAAACCAAGCATGAACAGTGGCTGCTCACACTCGGCTTATCCACACATTCAAGGAGGCTTGTGCACCGCTCAGATGTCTTGAAGCCAAGGAAAATATCCATATAGCAGACGAAAACGTGAGCGACCGTGTTCTCGTCACGCTGGAGCAAGTAGGAGGCGTTGCAGAGGGGCCGGATAACTTGTTCTGCGAGCGCTAGTTCCGTCCAAAAGTCGGGATTGTTTAGCTGCAGCAAAACCGGTGGTAGCTGGGGATCGTACCGATAGCGATCCGCCATGTCTTCAAGCGCGGTGCGAACGCGAAGAAGTGAAGCAAAGCAGGCCTGCATGGAGTTCCACCTCACGTCGCACATCTTAAGGATCGCACGCGTCTTGCCGTATCGCCGCTGCATCCCCAGCTGAGCGTTCACGAGCCACTTGGATGACGATGCATTGAGAGTGTTGGTGATTGACGCGGCTTGGTTGGTAATATTTCGAAACGACGACTTCAGCACCGATTTCACCAGATTATTCACTGCGTGTGCGAAGCAGAAGAGAAAGGTTAACTTCGGCCACCGAAGACTGAGAATGCGGCGCCGGCGCGCACGGCCGCATTGCCCCGCAGTATCCGTCACGACGGCCCCAATCCTCCACCTCTCATTCTCGATACGCACCAGCACTTGCTCGTAGAGCTCAGCCATGGCAAGCGCGTCGTGGCGAGCACCGACTAACTTGGCAGCGCTTGAGATGGCGCGCGAACGCGTCGGCGCGTGACTGGAACCAGATGATAGGTGGAGAGCTCGAGTCTTGGGTGTGGAGGCAATGGCGGCAGACGTAGTTGTAGCTCGGGTCACGCTGCTCTTCGGCTCGCACGCCAACGGTCTCGGACGGCTCAGGGCGAACGAACTGCTGCCGCTCGAGTGATGCGGGCGCCCTACGACCGGCATCCCACCTCTCTTGCGCCTTTGCTGACCTCGCTTTGTGCGGAGCAGATGCCAATGGCCGTCTGGTAGAGACGGTGTCCACAATCAGTCGAGAGTTTGATTTGGCGCGCGCGAAACCCGAACGAGATGGAGACCGTTTTTACGCGCTGGTAATCGTTTTTACGTAGTTTTTACGGCCCGGGCGTAGTTTTTACGTCTAGTTGAAACGAAAAAACGTTCATTTCTGAAAAGGACGTTTGAACGTTCCTTGCCATCCCTGGTCCAGCCCACATCTCGTGCGGCCCACACACACACACACACCGCCGCCGACACGCCATCCACGAACCGTCAGCAACCCATTCCCCCACTCGCCGCGTGCCCTCCCCCTTCGGCACCATGAGCGACAAGAAGACCGACAAGCTCGAGCTCAACTCTGTGGAGGAGCAGGAGGAGTTCCTGCGCGTGCTCAAGCAGCTGCGGCTCGCGCAGGGCCCGTCGCGCGCGCAGGAGAAGCCGCGCGCGCAGGACGACTACAAGTTCTGGAAGACGCAGCCCGTGCCCAAGATCGATGAGTACCCGAGCGAGCATGGTGCGATCGACGCGCCCAAGAGCGTCGCCGACGTGCGCGCCGAGCCGTACGCGATGCCCGCGGGCTTCTCGTGGTGCGACGTGGATCTCACGGACGACGTCGAGGCCCAGGAGGTCTACGACCTGCTCGCGCAGAACTACGTCGAGGACGATGGCGCGACGCTGCGGCTCGACTACAGCGTCAACTTCCTCAAGTGGGCGCTCACGCCCCCGGGCTTCCACAAGCAGTGGCACGTCGGCGTGCGCAACGCCAAGACCAACAAGCTCATGGCGTTCATCAGCGGCATCCCCGTCACGACGCGCGTGTACGAGAACGAAATGCCCATGGCCGAGATCAACTTTTTGTGCGTGCACAAGAAGCTGCGCACGAAGCGACTCGCGCCCGTGCTGATCAAGGAGATTACGCGCCGCGTGAACCTGCTCGACATTTGGCAGGCGATCTACACGGCCGGCGCCGTGCTGCCCATGCCCGTGTCGCAGTGCCGCTACTTCCACCGCTCGCTCAACCCGAAGAAGCTTGTGGAGATTGGGTTCTCGCCGCTGCCCCCGCGTATGACCATGTCGGGTCTCATCAAGGCGCTGCGCATTCCAACGACTGCGTCCACGCCGGGCTTCCGGAAGATGGAGGCCAAGGACGTCAAGCAGGTCGCGGCGCTGCTCAAGACGTACCAGTCCAAGTGCGAGCTGATCATGCACTACGATGAGGCCGAAGTCGCGCATTGGCTGCTGTCGCAGGACGGCGTCGTGAGTTCGTTTGTCGTGGAGAACCCGACGACCCACGAGGTCACGGACTTTACGAGTTACTACCAATTGCCGTCCAGTGTGCTGGGCAACGACAAGCACAAGGCGCTCAAGGCCGCGTACTCGTTCTACAACGTCGCGACCACGGTGCCGCTCAAGGAGCTCATGCAGGACGCGCTCATCATGGCCAAGAAGGACGACTTTGACGTGTTCAACGCGCTCACGATCATGCAGAACGACGAGTTCCTCGAGCCGCTCAAGTTCGCCAAGGGCAGTGGCCAGCTGCAGTACTACCTCTACAACTGGCGGTGCCCGCGCATGCAGCCCAAGGACGTTGGCGTCGTGCTCTGCTAGACCGACCGCGAGCGCCTCGGTGTGTGCTTGCTTCCTTCCCACTGCAGCCATTATCTTCTGCTGCATGCGAACTTAATACGAACCTATGATGGCCCTATTCGAACCAACAGATTCTTCCTCGTACCACCTTCGCACGACATGACTGCTTCGTACTTAGCAAGGGACCTGTCCATGTATACCGTATACTTTTGTGGTATACTCAGTTTTGCGGTGGTCAGGACGTGGGGAGCGACGGGAACGAACTCCCCGTCATCAAACTCCAAGCAAGCGTACTATTAGTATAATGGCGAGTGTGTTGGCCGGCAAGCGGCTCGTGGTCGTGGCCCAGACGGCGCGCGCGTCCGTGGGCGTGGCGCAGATGCAGCAGCGCACGATGTACGCGGTCGTGGAGAAATACATGGAGGCGTACAAGCGCTACGGCTGGAAGCTCTCGCTCTGGAAGCTCTACAACCCGGGCGACATCAAGTTTGGCTACAAAGTGGGCGAGGACCAGTTCGGCAACGAGTACTACGAGGACCCGACCGAGATCGCGGGCCAGCAGCGCTACACCGAGTTCAAGGTCAACACGTTTGACGACTTTGAAGGCTCCAACATCCCGCCGGAGTGGCACATGTGGATGCAGCAGATCACGGACGCCAAGCCCGGCGAGCCCGGCCAGGACGTACGTGGCCTAAATGGCTCGGTAGTCTGATGAAAAGGCGAAAGTGCTGGACGCTGACGCTTTTGTGGTGTGTGTATTGGTATATTGTAGCCGGCCAACTGGCCGAAGGTGCCGATCTCGAGCGTGTCGCACGCACCGTACGCGAGCCACGTCGGCCCGACCAAGCCGTACCGCATGCACACGACCATGATGCGCTCGCGCGGCTACGGCGTCGGCAGCATCCTCACGTCGGCCGACGAGCCGGACCAGTACTACATCCAGCGCGGCCACGCGCAGCGCGTGCGCCAGCGCAAGAACGACTTTTTCGACGAGGTGGACTACAACAACCCGGCCAAGCATGTCGGCGAGAGCTCCGAGTCGCTGCGCCCACTCGACAAGATCTAATATCGGCGGACGACGGAAGATGACGGTCGATCCACGATGCCAGGACAGTACGTTCTCAACTCTCTCTCTCTCTCTCTGTCTCTCCCTCGGCGTCTCAACTGCTGACTGGGGTGGGAAGGGGAGCTGTCGGTAGTGGACTGATGTATGAAGAAATGGAAAGAACAACGGCAAAAAGCTCACCACAGTATGCATACATGGGATTATAAGTACTGGTCCGAGATCGCCGCCAGCATCCACGCCTTTTGGACGGTGAAGCCATGGGCGCTGGCGTCGATCTCTTCCTCCTCCTCCTCCTCTTCGCGCTTCTCACTGGCATTCGCGGTCGCTGGTGTAAACCTTGGCTCGGCATCTCCATCTAACAACGACGTGAATCCATTCCACCGCAACAGCTCTCGTGGGAACGTGATCTCCTCGCACACGCCAGCACGTAGCTGCCGTCTCCAAAACGCCTCGTCGCCGTTGTCCACCATGACCTGCGTCGCGGTGTATCCCCCCGTGCGGCTCGCGTCGCGTGCCTGAAGATGGAAACACGGCGGGATCCGCATCGCCGTCGCGGCGCCGCCCCACACGCCCGCGAAGTCGCCGAGTCGCTCGTACTTTTCACTGAGCCACTCGAGGCCACACACTGGATAACGCAGCACACAGCAGCGCAGGCGACTGGGCGACGACGACTCAGGCCACCCACTATTACCGGACGTATCCGACCGCCGCGGGTCGTAGAAGTTCGCCACGGACCGCCACGGGCGTGTCCGGTGAGGCAGCGGCTTCCAGTGGTGGACGCTCGCGGGCATGGGCCACTCATCGTCCTCCTGCGTGTCTGGAACTCGGACCAGGGACTTGCCGTTGTCGTAATAGAGGAAGAACTGGTCGTACGGCGACCGCTGCTGCCACGCGCCCACGGCCGCCTGTGCGTCCGTCGACAACGGGATGCGGACCATGTGGCGTCGGAATCTGGTGGCCGACACGAAGACGTTTCCGCCGTGTCTCGACGTCGGCACGGCCTCGTAGTTGACCAACGTGAGCTGGTCGACACCGGTGGGTTCCTCGCGCTCCAGCGCCGCGACGAGCTCGCGCAGACAGTCCACTGGCTCTCGTGAGGCGAACTGCTCGCAGAAGAACAGCTCGTCAATGTCCAAATGCAGAAGCCACCGAATCTCGTCTGTCCGCTCGGCCTCTCCTGCGGTCGCGGCGGCATTCCGCCGCCGCCACTGCTGGCAGCGGCGCATGGCCATCTCGGCGTGGAGCATCTGGCGGCTCACCACGTCCGTCTCCATCGCGCCTCGCAGTCGCTCAAAGTTGCGGCACTCGGCGTACCGCAGCAACTAACCACTGCCACCGCCAGTGAATACGCCCACGCACTCTCCGTTCTCATCCCTCGTCGCTCGGTAGAACAGCTCGACGCGTCCTTCCGCCATGAGAGTTGGAACCCGCGGGTCGAGCGCGTCCGCCGCCGGCTGCTGCGACGGCTCCCCGTCGACGAACACGAAGACGCGGTCCACACCGATCGAGATGTGGTACAAGAGGAACGCGCTGAGCGTCTCCACGTGGCGCGCACCGCCCCCGCGCAGCCATGCCGTCGTCACCAGCGCCATGCCACTCGCCGCCATCGTCAGTTGCTCGCTTCCCTCGCTACAGTGGCTATACAATGTCTGGTGATGAATGTCACAAAGCGGTATCTTCTCCAGATCTGTGACGTGTGGGTAATGGGAAACATGGCAACCGTGTCCATGAAGGAAACAGCAACAACGAGGTACACGTGCATCGCTGTCTGTTAAGCGAGTATTTAAGTATCTGTATCCTTCTCTCCTTCTCCACTTTTTCTCTCTCTCTCTCTCTCTCTCATCCTCTTTCCAGGTACGTTGCTCAAACACCCGACACGTTGGACGCTCAGATCGTGCGAAAGTCCTTGAACTTGTTCTCCACGTCCTCCTTCATCTCCGGATCCATGGCGTTCCGCACGCCAATGAGGGCCTTCGATACCGCCTCCGACGCGCCGATCATCGGACGCAGCACGGCGACGGGCACCGCACGGATCACCGAGCGCACGTAGCCCTGCGAGCCCGTCTTCTTGTACTCGATCAGCGGAACGGCAACGATCGTCTTCGCCGCGACGTGGAGCTCACGTGACAGCGAATCGTACGCCTGGTACAGCCCCTCCGTGGCATTCGACGGCTGCTGCGCCAGGTACTGGCGGTTGCCGATCCCACCGCGGTCCTGGGCACTACGAATGCCACCGCCGCCCATCCGCTTCGAGTTGCGCGCGATCCGGGAACCGGCCTGGCGGTACTTGATCTGCTTCTTGCGCGCCGACGTCGACGAGACGACATCATCGGCATGCTCCAGCAGTGCCTGCGTGCCTTGCGCCATCTTCGACGCAGTGTTGAGCGTCTCGATCGTTACCGACTTGAGGAAACTCTTGGCACCCTTCTTGATACCACGGACAAGGCGACGATCCTTGCCGTAGTGCTCCAGGGGCAGCAGAATGAGATCTGCCGCACCCGAGCCAATGTTCGCAAACGGCCGAAGCGGAGGCATCGACACACTGGCGACACACTTGTGAATCTGATGCCGCGAAATATCGTTCACCCACGACATGAGAACGTGCTCGCCGAGCGCAGCCCACCCATCGATGCCGCTAGCCTTCACACGGCGCAGCACCAATTCCATACCCTCGAGCACAAACAAGTTGATCACTTCCAGGTAGTCACCGGCCCGCAGCGCCTCGAAATCGACACGGTTCGGCCTGTAGTCGATCTTGATCTTGCACGGACGCACCTCGATACTCTGGAAGAACCACGCACCCAGGCTGACGTCCGTCTCGGTGACCCGACCCGGCGTGGATGGCTTCATGGACGAGAGTTCAGTCCCCTCAAATTCCGCAACTCCATCGTCGTCGTCGTCGTTTTCGCCGATCGCGCCAGCTCCTGCACTACCCGCGTGACCGCCCACAGCTCCATCCGTGGGCACAAACTGGCGCAGAAAGTTGACAACCTCTTGGTCCAGATTCACTCTCAGGGGCAGAATGCGCACCTTCAGGCGATGCTCTTCGCACAGGTTTGGGCCTGGGCGCACAGTCATGAGATGCACGTGGACCATACTGCTCCCACTTTCACGCGGATGGCTTGCGTCGGACTTCCAGTAGCAGATAATTTTGCGAATCTGCGAGGTCGAAATGTAGTCGAGAATTTCGATATCTCCCAACGCGAGCACAGTGTTTGATGACAGTGGCTGGGTCTCTTCGTCGTTAAAAATGTCGAGGCGAAGCTGGATGCGCGTCACGACCAACTCGAGCATCTCTTCCGTCTTTCTCCCGCTCTTCAGCGATCGCTTCCTCGTGGATGACCCGGCATTCGTGGTCGAACCACTCTCGGTTCTGTTACTCATGTAGGATCGTGCCGGCGCACTCTTTACTCCTCCAAAAACTGAGGATTCGCTTGCGTCGTTGCCGAAAAGATCACCTCCTGCTGATGGAACGTAGTTGTCGAGCAACGCGTCCAGCAGCTTTTCCTGCCGGTCGCTCTTTCCGGTACCGACATCAACCAAACGAGAGCTGTTCGCCACTTCGCTAGTCGGCTGAACACCACGTCGTGAAAGCGTTGGTACGTTGACCAAATCTCGTGACCAGTCGGAGCCGCCAAAAAACCGCATGCAAATGTTGAAATCGCGGAGCAAAACATGGCGAATGACGACTGGTGTGCTAGCTGGAGTCTTTCCTGCTGAATTTTCGCGTGCAACCCCACGGATCGCCTCTTCACACTCCCGCTCGCCAAAGGACAGTGACGCAGCAGTGCCACCAATGGGAATCTCGACGTGGTGCGGGTAAATACGGGAAGGTGGACCTTCTCGTTGAATCATATCCCCAGACGGGTCATCATAGAACCAGCGGGCAGTCGGTTCATCCGGTGGCGAGAACATACTCGGCACCGCGCTCGCTGCACCTGACTGACTTGACTGATCCGAGAAAGACATCTTGCGGGGAATTGCCTGCGGAGCTGAGGCGTCTGCGTAATACGATCGCCGAGCACCAGAGAGAGACGACTTACGCTGCAAGTCAGCATCAGCCTTCATTTCTTCTTCGCCATCCTCATCTTCATCTTCGCCCACTCCCACGTCGTGGCCGTCACTCGATTCAAGGTCCATCAGTCGGTTAAAAGTCGACTGCATGTCACGATCCAACGTAAAGTCGAGCTCCACCTCAGTTCCTTCATCTTCACCCGTACCGATCATCATCGACATCGACAAGGGGTGCGGAGTCTCGTCTCCCCCATCTTCGTTAGATTCGTCGTCCATGAACGGAAGGTGGTGGGAAAAAGAAGATCCGGTCTCTTCAGTTTGGAGTTCACTCAGCTCGAAATCCTGTGGCGTGTGCATTCCCCACCAGTTCTTCGGCCCCGCAGGGAAAGCAGCGCTCGGAAACTCATCGTCTTCATCATCGTCCTCATCGACTTCTTGGGTTCTCGCATCAGCTAAGGATAAATTGTCCATGGTCAACTCTCGACCTAGCGTGTCTTCATCAACAGGGTCGAAACGCGGTGATGATAAATGCGAACTTGCTGCAGGAGAGCCACCAAGGGTACTGGGACCCAACCATCGCGCAGTGTGTTC
>JAADVV010000985.1:0-10802 GCA_023335905.1 Pythium pyrilobum
ACCGGTTTGTGAGACCTGTCGGCTTGAGGTTTCCTGTTGGACGCCAGAGAATAAAAATGCCCTCTCGCGAGGAACGAGGATGGGCAGCTCGAGGCGGTGATGTAGCGTTCGAAATACAGTATGCGATACTCGCGGGGAGTGACTACTGGCCAATGGACTACATTCTCAAAATATGTCAAACTGAATTAGACCTATGTATGTGTTTATGCAGTTCGTGCGAAAGGCAAAGCGAAGGAGCCAGAAAGCATACTAGATTAGGTGATCACGCCATTCGAGAGCTGCAGGTGCAAACAAACAAAAAAGATCGGGACCCTCGATCTTTGTGTCGACAGGATTGAGAGCTGCAGTCCTCATTTGATTTGAGGCCATTTGGGCTTTGCCGAAAGCAGCAGAGGGGGCTGGGCCAGCACTCTAAAGCCAACAGTGATGGCTACCAGTGGCTGCTGATTACGTTGGTAGGACCTGCGACTCGCAGGTGTACTGGCGCCTTCCAAAAGTGGCAGCCACTAAAGAAGTCAGCATCCCGTTGAACGTGATGTCGTCTTCAACGTGACGTTGAGGAGGGACCTCGAAAGCGGAGATTGAAGCCTTCAACTTGCTCGATGTACAGTTGACTGCGAATCCGCTCCACGTCGAACCTCCTTCAAATAAGGTGATCTCGCCAACCTCATCGAGTTGAGATCATTGAGGCGTATGGAACACGGATGATGCTCGCTGGGCCTTACGTTGGAGTGACGTTCAAGTAGCAGCCACCGAAGAGATGAACGGCAGTCCACCGTGTTTACCGTGAGCATTGTGTCCTCCTATATAGCCTGGATCCGGGCAGAGACGGTCATTGACCATGGTGAGACGGCCAATGACCATGGTGAGTGAACTCCTAAATTCGTAAGTAAGGTCCGTAGACAACCTCAGCCACCCCAACTAACAAGGCAACGAACGACAGTATCCGTGGCATTTGTTGTCAGCGTCGAAGGCCAAGCCGAGGTGCGCCGCCATCTCGGGCGAGAGGCCGCCGTCAGACTGGTCCAGCATCACTTCCACGACCCAACTCGTGCTGAAGACCTCCAAGCGAGGCGCAAACAGCTCTGGACCCCCAAGCACCAAATTAATCGCGACGTAGCCCATCACCAGACTATCGTAGAAACTTATCCACCCGCCAATTCCGGTTTCGCGTTGGCCGCGCCAGGTACGCGGATCAAACTTGACTCGTTCCTCGTCGGTGGACTTGTCTGTCGCCGCGAACGCTTGCAGCGCAGCCGCCAGGCAGCGACTGAAATGCGCGATTTTCTTCTATTCCGCGTCAGTGAGTAGCACGTTGCGGCAGACCTCTTGCTCAGCAAGTTGCTGGTCCGGCGCGGGCTTGCGTTTCGAGATTTCGACGAGCGAGTGCCAGGGCAGCTTGTGGGCGAGGTGGCACGCCATTCAGAAGCAACACAGGGTTGTCACACGGCTTGAAGGGAGATTACTTAAATGAATGTCCGAGTAGCCGGCGGCTCGGCTACTAGCCGCTTCGCAGCCGTCACTAATCGTTGTAAACGCTTGATGGGTAACTAATAGGGCTGTGCTTAGGCTGGGATAGCCGATCGGGAGGTTATCGACTGTCATCCCGACGATGATAGTTTTGGCGTTCCGTACCTGCCAATGTCAACCTTGCATCGAGTCCACAGAATCGTCATTATGGTGTGTGCCCTCCCCGTGTACAGCTAGTTTATCGCCATGCTAGCATGGGGAGCAAAGTGCCTCACTAATCCAACTCGACTCCACAGTACCGGTTTGTCACTGCCATATTATGGCGGTGACAGAGATATCGTCTCTGTTGCCAGATGGCCCGCCAGGTATTGCATGTGCCAGTACCTGGACTTGCGCCCGATCCGCCGCTGCTTTGTTTTAGGGCCACCACGGACGAGCCCGTCGGGCTCGTCCATGGTGGCCCGACGCCGACTCGGGCGCGGTCGCCGGCGTGGACGGCGCCCAGCACCTTCAGACCAAGGACAGGACGCTCCAACTGCTGGCCGCGCAACTCGAGACCACGCCCGCCAAGGCGCCCGAGCGCGTCGCCAAGATGCAGCGCCAGGCCAAGCAGCTCGAGGCGGCCGCGCAGGCGCTGGGCGACGTCATCGCGTCGCTGCCGCCGGCGCCCGTCCCGGAGATGCCGACCGTGGCCGCCTACGCGCTCATCCACGCCGGCGACGGCCTCGAGTCGCCGCGTGCCAGCGGCGACCGAGCCTTTGCTGAGCACGACGAACGGGAAGACCGCGCCCGAGTCGGCGACGTGCGTGCCGCCGCAGAACTCGCGCGAGACGACGTCGCCGTACTTCTCGCCAAAATAGCACACGGCGCCGCCCGCCGCGGCCTCGCGCGCGCGGCAGCTCGTTCATCTCGACGCGCAGCCTCTGTAGCGCCAGCTCGTTCACGATCGACTCGACGCTCGCGAGCGTGTCGAGCGCCAGCGCGCCAAACTGGGCAAAGTCGAAGCGCAGGCGGTCGCGCACGACCAGGGAGTCGGCCTGTGTTGCGTGGTTGCCCAGCACGCGCTTGAGCGCGGCCTGCAGCAGGTGCATCGCCGAGTGGTGCACTGCGCAGCCGCCGCGGAAGCGCGCGTCCACGGCGTCGACAGTGGCGTCACCGTTACTGTAGAGCAGCGTCTTGACGGCGTCGAGGATGAGCTCGTCAGGCGCGACGCACCGGACCGCGATGGCGTCGCTCGCGACCCGTTTGGTGTCGACCACCACCGCCACGCGGACAGCGCTGTCTCCGCCGCTCTGAATGACGAGCTCGCCGCGGTCGCCGACCCGGCCGCCGCTCTCGGCGTAGAACGGGCACGGGGCGAGCGTCACCCAGAGCGAGGCCGGCGTCTTCGACTTGCTGGACGGCTCGGCGCCGTCCCTCACGCTGAGCACGCGCACGCCGGTCCCGCAGCGACTCCTAGCCCGTGAAGCGGTTCACCACCGTCGCGTAGTCGTCTCCTCGCGTCGTCACCTGGCTGTTGACATCAGCGCATGCACTGCTGTTACTCGTTGAGGCGGTGAACGCGCTGCTCGCGACGGCCTTACGGCGTTGATCCTCCATGGCCGCCTTGAAGCACGCCATGTCGACCGTGAAGCCCTTCTCCTCGGCGAGCCTGCGTGGTGTCGAGCGGGATGTCGTACGTGTCGTAGAGGCGGAAGGCGTCGCAGCCGGAGACGCGCCGCGTCTCAGTCGACGCCGTGGCAAACGCCTTGTCGAGCGCGCGCTTGCCGTTGAGCAGCATCTCCTGGAACACCTTCTCCTCGTTCGCGACGATGCCAGGCATCTGCGCAAAGCCGTTCGCGCGTTACCACTCGGGCACGACGATCTGCGTGAGGAACGGCGCGTGGACGCCGCAGCACGTACCTGCGGCCGACGTTGGACGGGAAGATGCCGGCGCCCAGCATCGCGTACGTGGCGCGCAGGTGGTCGGCGATGATGCGCAGCGTCTGGATCTGCGCGCTCGCGCCAAACTGTAGGCGTTGCGGGTGCAGCTCCTCAGCGAGGACGGCTGCAAACGACGGGCGGTCGCTGTATCCCTCGTGCTGGACGCGTTCAGCACGCGCGCGACCTCGTGGAGGAGCGACGCGAACGCGTCCGTGTGGTAGTTGGACGGCACGCCTTGCAGCACCGACGCGACGCGCTCGAGCCCCATGCCCGTGTCGACCGACTTCTTAGGCAGCGCGTGGAGCGTGCCACTCGCGTCGCCCTCGGTGCGCGAGTACTGCATGAAGACGAGGTTGCTCGAGCTCGAGGAAGCGTTCGTCCGGGTCGGCGATGTGGTCGCCGAGGTCCCAGAAGATCTTGGAGCACGGGCCGCACGAGCCGGCGTCGCCCATGGCCAAGAATTTGTCATCCTCGTCGCACGCGCGGATGTCGGCGTCAGGCCGGCAACGCGCTTCCACGGCTCGCGCGCCTTGTCGTCGCCGCGCAGCACCGTCACGTGGAGCCTCTCGGTGGGCATGCGCAGCTCCTGCGTGAGGAACTGCCACGCGTAGACAATGGCGAGCATCTCGAGCTGCGTGTGGTGGCGCCGCGTGAGCTCGATCTGGTCCAGGTCGTTGTGGCGCCGGCGCGCACGCAGCACTGCGGCGACGTGGTACGGGGTTTCACGGCGATACAGATCTGGCCCGCGTACCTGTAGGGCATTTGCTGGCGAGCGGAAGCGGAGCTGGAGGCACTTGAGTACGGTCGACTAGTAATAGTGGAGGTGGTTGTGTTGCAGATGGGCATGGCCGTGGACGAGACCTCGCTCGTCAGCTGTTCGTGCATCTCTCGTGCTAGAGTTGGTTGATATGGGGCTCATTCGCCGTGAAGGGTATTCCACGCGAAATGATGGAAATGACCAGCTCACTGAGAGGGTCTCCATCGTCGACCCACCATCGAGAGACTTGATCTCGACGCAGCAAATGAACCGCCCAGGTCGATTTCGACTGATTCCACAATGTACTGACGGCAATATCAGTAGGCTTCACTTTTTCGGCCTCACCACTTTAATCCGATTTGGGCTGTACCAGCAGCTACCTTACGGTAACTTGCTATCCCAGAATAGAGTAATGTACCGTTCTCTCCATCGCTGTCGAACGGCGCTCATGAGGATTTGCGTATCAGTAGTGGCACGACTCCAGTCGATCGACGCCACGTCGCAGATGATTACGCGTTTGGGAAGGGGAGACCGATCAGCTTCACGACGAATTCCCAACCGCTCTCTCCTATAACAGGACGTAGGTGAGTTTCTTATGTTATGCGCCGACTGTCGCCCGACGGACGGCATTTATTGTGGAAGCGCTGGATATTAGTATCGGATAGCGCTGTACTTCGTCACGTATCCTCGCTGCAGTTGAACTGTCCCCAACCCTTGATTTTTTGGGAAATGACCGCCTCCTTTGGCCCAGCGAGAGTCTCGGCAAACGCATTTGTTGTTGCACGTGAGGTCTATTGGAATACGATTAACGAGCCCTATAGCCGAAGATCAGCTTCTAAGGGCCCCCTTCGGCAAACGTCTTCATCATAAATCGTTGCTCGGTGAGCCTCAGTATCGATGGGACCTCTCACTGGTCGCGGCGACACTGTCAGCAGAAGCTCACTAGATGTCGTCGATCAAGTACTCAATCTTGGATACCAAATCCTCTACGCCGGGCAAGCTATCACGACCACTGACGGAATACATACACCGGAACAGCATCGCGGCGTGCTCACGCAGCACCTGCGAGACTTCTTTTGTCACGGGCTTGAGTCGATTGTTCGAGTCAAACGCCTGCGCGAGGTGCGCGGCGAGACCAGGCGAGTGGCCGCCGGGGCTCAGGTACAGAAGCATCTCCATGAGCTAACCCGTGCTGCTGTCGAGCTCGAGTTGAGGAGCAAATCTTGCCGGGTCAGCCAGCGCCAGATTGAGCAGGATGTAACCCATCGGGAGGCTTGTACCATACCCGAGCAGCTCGCCGATACCTTGTCCGGTCCACGTGTTGGGATCAAACCTCTCTCGCTCTTCATCGGTGGACCGGTCAGGCACCACAAACGCGCGCAACGCAGCCGCCAGGCAGCGCGCGAAGTGCGCGAACATCTTCGACTCGGCGTCGCTTACTTTAAGGCTCCACCTGGTGCCGCGAGGACCAGGACCAGGCGGGGGCTTGCGCTTGGCGATCTCGACGAGCGATGCCCAGGGCAGTTTGTGGGCGAGGTGGCACGCCATCTTGACCCAGGAAGAAGCGGTAAGAGGTGCGGGAGGAGGTATCGAGCAATGAGCGTCCGAGTTGCCGCGTGGGATGCGGCAACGCGCTCTGGTGGAGAGTATAGATCAGTCGAAATCGCTCAACAGACAGAACTGTCCCCGATTGCTCCCTGCGGCATAACTCCTCCGATAGACCACCACATCATGGTGGGGCCTTTCTCAATGCCGTATCAGGTCAACAAATTGGAGGGGTTGAAAGATGCTCCGATATAGCAGTCGTCCTGGGGTTCCAAACATCCTAAAATCCACTCGATGAATTTCCAGAGCGTGACGCAGCTCCGCTTGATCTAGTGCTATGAAATGCACACACATACTACGATCTTATTCGTCCTCGCGGCATCTGAAGTTGCCCCAATGCATTAGTTTTCGGGAGATGATTGCCGGATTCAGCAAGTCGTTGTCTCCCGAGATGCTGTACATGCAGCGGAACATCTTGGCAGCGTGAGCTCGCAAAATCGCCTGCACGTCTCCACTCCGCGGCTTGAGCTCAGATCCGTTAAAGGCCTCGCGGAGATGGCTCGCGAGTGGCTCGTCGTGGCCGCCGTCGTACATCCCGAGCAGACACTCCATGACCCAATCCGCTTTGCCACCATGCCACATTCGACGCGGGAACTCATCGGGTTCCAAGAGAAGCATGTTCAACTCCACGTAGCCGTACGGTAGCGTGTCGTAGAAGCCGAGCCACGCGCCGGCGCCGTGTGCGCGTTGTTCGTCCACCCATTGCCAGGGATCGTACACGTTGCGCTCCTCCTCCGCGGATCGGTCGGTGTCGATAAACTCTTGGATCGCCGCCGCGAGACATCGCGAAAAGTGGTCGAGGGTCTTCTTCTGGGTGAGCGAGATGGTCGTGTACCGTGGGTAGCAGTGCGGAGGATACGCGTCTCGTCTCGGCTTGGACATGAAGATCTCGTGGAGGTTTTCCCACGGTAGCTTGTGACTGAGGTGGCAGGCCATTGTGTCGTGATGGGGTGCTGTTGGAGGCAGATCAATTTTGAATAGTGACGCTCCGCCGTTCGAGACGCAAGGTCTCTTACTGGATATTGTATCTCTTCAGTGGATTGATGGGCTCATTGTATCATCTCTGGTATACGTATTCTGTATCAGCACAAGGACTTTGATTGGGTGGAGAGATATGGTATCCACTACTGGATCTGACATTTTGTGAAAAGGGCGTGAACCCACTCGACCCACACTCACGAACCCAAGATGAGACGCCAGGCGACGACGGCAGAGGAGAGTTCTGCGTTGATGTTGACACTTGTCCTCACTCACGGACGTGGCCACCATCTCTGGTCATTATCCGCCTTGTTTCCTCTCGCATCCTCTCCAGCATGGCCTGCCACCTCTCGCACCGCCTCCCGTGGGAATCGCTCAGCGAGATGTATCTACTCAGCAAGGCCAAGCGGCCGCCGACGCCCAAGGAGCTCGCGCGTCGCGCCAAGCAGCTGCGCGACGCCGCACGGTGTCTCACTCAGACGCTGCGCGAGTTTAGAGCAACCGACAAATCCCCTCTGCGCGAAAGGAGTTGTACGACGCGACGGGCTGGGACAAGTGCCAGTACCTTGACGGCGGCGAGTACATGGACATCTACGACAGCCTCATATGGGGGTAAATGGAGCTCAACGTGATCCTCGCGGATTCGCGCAAGATCGTGCCGCGCATGATGCCCGACGGGCGGTGCCTGCGCGCGCTTCTCGTGCTGCGCGGCCTTGCGAGTGGCGCTCACCCGGACACCTTCGCGGAACACTTGGGCGTGACGAGCAAGGGCGACTCAGACCGCTGACTGTGGAGGTTGTGCAGGTGCTGCGCGGCCACGCCGCTTGGATGTTCCGCTGCATGTACAGTGTTCAGGGAGATAACAAACTGCTACACGAAGGCTTCGTGTTGCGCCAACTCGCGCGCTTCTTTGGCTGCGCGTAGTCCAGACTAATCGATCATAGATGACGAATCGACCACTCTCGCTATATCCATTATAAGCGGTTGCGGATCATTCCCGAGTACAAACTGGCGGATTTTTCATAGGGAATTAGGCACGCCGCAAAGATGAGCGTGATCAGCACAAACGGTACGTTGGAGAACAGACCGAAGAGGTTCCGCAGGAAGGACTTGCTGGCTCCAGGCTCCAGCTCGAGCAACCCGCCGTAAGAGGTCGCAGTCTGGCTGTGACGGATTGGTGTTCAGTCGGGGAGGCACGGCATCGACGAAGAACGCGGCGGCCCACGTGAGCGACGAATCGACAAAGCTCGAGCCGTTGACGTAGCCGCCGGCAGAGCCGCCAGTGTTGGTACCTACCAGGATGCCGAGCCAGAGCGTGCTGTTAGTTTTGGGGGCGTTTCGGGTGATGAAGGGCATGGCGTTGCATACGAATGAGGCCTCGCCGGCACCGCTGGAGTTGTAACTTGTTGCGTAGTAGGCGGCGACGAAGACGAGACGTGGAGATGAAGGCCTGGAACGAGTCCTGTTCGGATGCATCTGAGGGGGGGGGTTAAGGTGCTGCGCGAGGATGGGGTGTTCCAGTAGAGCCGATGCAGGCCGCAGAATTTCCACTTTCATACCAAATAGGCAAGCATCGTATAGTTCATCCCCTAAAGAAGCCGGGTTCATGGAGACTTGACTCCATCATTTCATTTACGTATGAAGTCGATACGAACTGCTAAAAACGCACATACACTGCAATAGCACTGTTGACCATCAATGTGATGGCACGTCAAAACGAAGTGATCTACCGAAGCGAATGCGTTTCTTTTTATGGTATTGCGTACCGAGGTCCCTGGTCCGAGTGACCCCCCCTGACCGATTCAAGTTCTCGCCGACTATCTTATATAACAGGTATACTTGAACTATAGTTGAGTCAACAAGGATAGTCTATGTTTATTTTTGGGAATGCGATATTAATTACCATGTGGATCACTCAGACCAGGGACCCCGGTATCTTGCATGGCAAACTACCGGTACAGCTATGCCATCAAACCGTGCTCAAATGTTTAGCATTGTTTTGATGTCAAAAATGTATTGTTTTGGTTTTTTTTTAATGTGATCCCGAGGTTCAAGTTGGGGACTCAACACGTTTTGGATTCTCATCCCCACGTTTAGTCATTTTTATTTGTATTATAACGCCACCCAGCAGTTCTGGGCGTAGCGTTAGAACAGAACAATAGCGAAATGGCCACGACGAGGCTCGCTTCTTAGTTTAGCGCCAGCATGGCCTCGTCACTTCCGGCTTCCTCCGCTGCCACTGACATGCCGGCCACGACCGCCACCAAACCCAAGTCCAAGCGTATAAGATCGCCCCAAGTCGCGCCAATGACCTCACTTGCGTCGATGACGAGGTCTTCAAGGCCCCGTGGAGGCCCAGGTCCACCATAACGTGGCGCACATCGTGACGCTGCCGCGTCCAACGTCCTGTCGTCCGTAGATTTGCGTGGTAAATCGGTCTGCGCAGGATGGATCGCCAGTGGATGTAATTGTATGTGTGATGCCCTCTCAAAATTTGATGTCCTACGTACAATACATTGTGAGATCTTAGACACCAGCACTCTCCTCCCTTGAATGGCCAATGCGACCAACACTCACAAGAAATGGCCGACTCCTTGAAGATGCAATCTAGTGAGCGTTGTGATTAGACGCCATTGTCAATACTGTATTGATAAACTACGCGAGGGCGCCCAGTATGGCCTGCCACCTCAGTCACAAGCTGCCGTGGGAGACCATCCACGAGATCTTCAAGCTCAAGCCCAGGCGAGACGCCGTCCCGCCGCACTGCTACCCGCAGTTCACGACCATCTCCCCGGCGCAAAAGAAGCTCGACCACTTCTTGCGGTGTCTCGCGGCGGCGATCCAGGAGTTTATCGACTCGAACCGAACCGAGGAAGAGGAACGGTTAGAGGTACGATCCGAAGCAGTGCTCGGACTACCGCGAGTTCGGCATCGGTGCGTGGATTGGCTGCTACGACGTCATCCCGTACGGGTACATCGAGTTGAACCTACTGCTCATGGACCCGGGCGAGTTCCCCCGGCGATTGTGGCGCGACCGATGACCGAGCTGGCCAATGCTAGGCCTGCTGGGCTTTGGCGACGGCAGCCACGACTACGAGCTGGGCAGCCAGCTGCAGCCGGCGTTTGAGTACTCTTCGAACAAGACGCGCCTCAAGCCGCCGACGCCAGAGACGCTGGCGATTCTGCGGGCCCACGCGGCGCGCGTGTTCCGCTGCATGTACAGCATCTCTGGTACCAATCGCTTACTGGACCCTGAGTTTACAAGTTGTTGCCGCCCGCTTTGCGGGCGGGAGTATATGCTTGGTTGGTCCGATACGGGCATGGAGCTCGCAGCGACGCCGCGGCGTCGGAGCTCGCCTGCGGCTCGCCGGGCCGCGGGACCCGCGGCAGTGATGGGGCTCGCCTGACGGCTCGCACCCCCGTCTAAATGGATCATTGTGTAATATTCGTTCAATCGATGGTTTCAGTGAAGGGGTATATTTCATCCAATGACCAGTCATATACGTTTTCTGAGGTGTCCCTAGTCCTCACATATGAAAATTGCTCTGTTGGTGTGCCAACAGATGCCTACCTACTTATGTGAACTACTTGCGCGAAGATCTCTTGATAGACGATGTTCTTCGTGTACGCGCCTTCGTCGTCTTCCTCTTTTGGATCCTCGATGAGTATCTTGATCTTGGAACGCGACACGCGCGAGAGTGCGACGTAGAGCTGGCCGTGAGAGAAGACTGGTGTCGGCAAGTACAGTCCCAAGTTGTGAACTGTCTGCCCTTGCGCCTTGTTGATGGTCATCGCGAATGCTGGAACGATCGGGAACTGTTTGCGGCAAAGTCGAAACGGCATTCCTGGGTTGTCGTTGTCCGTGATGAAGAGAATGCGAGGAATGAACACCTCCTTGCCGTTGTGGGCTCACGTCATGATGGTCGCGCGGATGACGTGTGGCTGCAGCTCCGCGATTCGAAGTCTTGTGCCGTTGCAGAGTCCTTCTTTGGGGTTCAAGTTTCGCATCATCATCACTGGAATGCCTACCTTGAGCAGTAGACGATGTGGCGGCACGCCGTTCACGTTC
>JAADVV010000986.1:0-10796 GCA_023335905.1 Pythium pyrilobum
TATTGAAAATACGGGTGTGTTTTGAGATGCTAACGGTGGTATTTAGAATATAGTCATCTGCACAGTAATCCACAATTAATATAGTATTCCTGTCCAACAACCTTTTTCACATCACCCTGCCATCCGCTTGTGCGAACTCGCTCGACACTAGCAGCGGGATTGCTGTACCAACCGCGGCTATCTCTCTTCGCTCGCTCGTCCTGCTAGCTGGCTACCTTCCGTCTCGCTCGCCGACAGCGACGTGCTCGTACCGAGCGGGGAGCGGAACGACCTCCGCAGAGTATGGAACCCCCCGCACGGCACTAGCAGCGGTCGCGATCGCTGCAACCGCGACTCGGCTCGCTCGTTCTCTTGGCTGGCTGGGTGGTTGTGAGGTCGCCTGGAAACTTGGAAATGAGGGTCGGCACGCCGCTGGAGAAGAGAATCCATTGTCCATTTCATCCGTTTTGGTTATTTCGGCCCTCAGATGTTACTATAATGAGTCACAACAAGATAGGGTTTGGTGAAATGACTGAAATTAAGACCTTCAGACTAAGAGTTAGGAGCGGAAACAGTTAACGGGTTTCAATGCTTGCATGTTAGTGTAAGGGTTTTAACAAGCGGAATACCTCAGTTTGATCACGGCGAAACAATCAAACGGATCTTTGGGACTTATTCCGACCTCTATATGGTCAGTGCAAAAAGAAAGGTGATCCCACTAATTTGACCCTGGTCATCTTTATCAACCGCCACCTCCGTTGAAGTCTAATTCGTTGTCGATTTAAGAGGTCTAAATAGGAGACCAAAATATGTGAAACGCACAATTCACTTTGATCGCAAACCTTTTCATTTTGATCGGGCAATGGTGTAGTCACTGGCCTCGAGCCAGTCCGGCAGCTTGATCGGCGCAGAGGAATGTATTGGCGTCGGCGTTGTCGTCGCCGTTCCGTCCCTTCGTGAGGGGTAGCATTTTTTTGGACCATATCCGGACCAGACCACACTCGTTGTGCGACGGCGCATGTGCGTTGGTCGCCGTGGTGTTGCCTATCGGGTGGGTTGGCGGGACGCGGCGCGTCCCGCGTCCGACGCGGGGCTCTGTGATAGTGAGTCCTGCTCACTGAGCATCACAGTCAACAGTAGGTGATGACCATGGTGGCTGAGTCAAAAACAATTATCTCGTACGAGTTTTAAAAGGGAGTAATGGAGCGGGAGGCAACTGAGGCTGGCATACGCTGCATGCCTACTCTTCGCCCCCCACGGCTCGATCTAGCAGCCAGAGCCGCCGGCGATGCGCAGGCAGCGCGTCGAGTCGAAGAGGCTGAGGATATTGGTCATGAGCGACCATGCGAGCGCGAACGCGATCACCGCGAGCGTGGCCGTGCCCCAGACCTTGCTCTTGACGCCGTCGCGCTGGAGGCGGTGCATCTCCTCCTTCTGCTTGGGTACGAGCAGCACGAAGACCACGGCGAAGAGGTTGATCGCGTACGCGATCACGTACGCGATCGTGACCTGCGAGCGCACGTGGTGGTCGTCCTTCTCGATCTCGGCGCGCTCAATGTCGAGGTAGCCGTTCACGCTCTTGGTCAGCACCGTGCCGAACGGCGTGCCGACCTGCTGGGCCGTGACCGCGAGACCAAACAGGGTCGCGTCGAAGCCCTCGGTGTCGACCTCGAGCATGAACAGCGCGCCGACGTAGTCGGTCGCGGCGTACGGAATGTTCTCGAGCAGCGGCACGCCGAGCCAGAACCACTGGGAGCGCACGACGTCCCAGATCGTGAGGAACGTCGGGAAGAGGTCGATCACCACGATCGAGATCTGCGCGACCATGATAATGTGGCGCCAGTTCCAGCCGAGGCCGATGCGCTTAACCATGTACGTGCCGATGAGCGTGACGATCGCAGCGAGCATGGCGGCGATACCGTTGTTCACGGGCTCGACTTTGGCCCACGTGCTCTTGATGGCGCTGTCCGCGGTCACCGAGAAGAGCGCGAAGACGTTGTAGAAGAAGCGGAACGCGATGAAGCGGTAGACCACGGGCATCTGCACGACCTCGTACACGTAGACAAAGACCGACTTGGACTGCTGGCGCGTCTCGATCTTGTCCTCCTGGATGCAGAACCACACGAGCGGCAGCACGACGAACGACATGGCCGCGCACGTGGCCATGATGCCGCTGAAGCCGACGGTCCACGAGAACGTGCCGCCGTACTCGGGACTGTTGAGGCCCAGGCCCGTGAAGAACGCCGACACGAGCGAGAGCGCCGTGTTCCACACCATGCCGTCACCCATGGCCGTGCCGCGCGTCTCGAGCGGCTCTTGCTGCGAGAGATCGACGAGCACGCCGAGGTACGCGCTGTAGCCAATGACAGTGCCCAAGTTGGCGAGCATCATGAGCACGATAAGCTTGATGCCGCGGTTGGGCGCGTCGAGATCGATGGTCGCGAGCTGCTCGGCCGTGAGCGAGCTCGGGTCGAGGTTCGCGATCGACTGGTCGCCGTAGTACGGGTCGCCGAGTGGAAGCACGGCCATGAGGAAGCACGAGAGGCCCGTCATGAGCCAGCCGAGCACCATGTATGGGCGGCGGCGGTAGCCGAAGATGGGCACCGTGTCCGTCATCATACAGAAGAAGACGCGCAGGCTGCGCGGGAATGATACGAGCGCCGTCGCCGTAGCGACGAGCATGGCCGACATGTGCAGGTAGTTGTTGAGCACGGCGTAGATGACGCCGCCGATGCAGCCGTAGACGAGGCCGCCGCCGGCCTCGTGCGCGAGCATGCCCATGTTCTGCCGCGAGTAGAGCGAGATCGAGCCGCGTGCCTCGCGCAGCGCACCGTCGTTGAGCGCCTTCTCCTTGAAGCCGGGCGACTTGAACTCGGCAAACGCGTCCATCTTGACCTTGGTGTCGGGGACAGCGGGGCTCTCCATGGCTG
Organism: Pythium pyrilobum; assembly: GCA_023335905.1. Classification (NCBI taxonomy): domain Eukaryota; phylum Oomycota; class Peronosporomycetes; order Pythiales; family Pythiaceae; genus Pythium; species Pythium pyrilobum. The sequence goes on from JAADVV010000986.1 coordinate 2,910, forward strand.
CGACAGACGGAAGCAATTGGGGAATGAGAGCAGAGAACCCGGCTCGAGAGTGGCCCTCGCCTCCTCCCTACAGGGCTTGTTCCCATGGTGGCCTACCTGCAATGTACTACACCACCCACCACACGACAGACCTGCCCATCGGCATGCCCCTTCCCCTTACAGCCTCGCTGGAGCTCACAAAGCATACTGTACGACGCCACGAGAAGCAGCGATTAAAACAAAACGGGTGGCTCTGGACGTTGATTGAACGGCACCGACTGGCCATTTCTCCGACGGCGGGACCTATACTACGTATATATAGAATAGTATTACTGTGTCATCCAGTTCCCTTGCTTGTCTCGTTGAATTCCGACGCCACCTACGAAGTGGACAGGGCACGCCCTCAGCGGTCGAGCGGGGTTCCCTACTGGACTCTCGTGGCATGGGTCATGCCTGCATCGTTGAAGATCGCCTAAGCTGTCGTGCTAGTCCCTGTATTTTATGATACTCGCCCCATCGCGTGGCGAACTGTCAGCCGGACGCTAGGCTCAAACGCACCCTACAACCTCATTTCTTGTAGATCCCCATTCGCTCGGGTGCTCATGACTAAGATGGTGAATCGCCGCGTTCTGGTGCACCTGGCGCGTGCCATGACACTCCATTCGCAGGAGGCACGCGCCGCGTCCCGCAGCGGTGGACGTTCCAACTACCCAAAAGATCTGTTTTCGGTCGATAGTACCGATTAAGAAAGGTGTTGTCTGTTCGCAGCGATATGTATTAAATACGTTCGGTACTGTGTAATCAACTCCGAACCCATGTGATACCCATATAGGAACATGCCCTGCCAGGTATCATACAACTGGATGTCATCATCAACCTTCCGCCTTAATGTAGGAAGCTGATAACTGTCAGAGTAGATAGATCCCACTGATACGAGGTTGACTGTCTGCAGGTGAAAGTTGGTGGACCTTCGCCGCCGCTGTCTCATTTATCCATTACTAGTACCGTGCCGAGGCGCGTGCCGTGGATCGTTTAGCGGTGACTGCAGGGCGATGAGACTGTGCGACACCAATGGTGGTGCGGAACCACCCGTAGTTGGTGCCGCACAGCGGCTCAGGCCGCCCATCAACCACGTCACTGTCCGAGGACCGCTATGGCGTACTGTGCAGTACGACGACGGAGCGTCACGCTGTAGGTAACCACAAGTGCTGGACAGCCATCGGACTTCGTCCGGCGGACTAGAGTAAGCCGCACAACTGGTGGCTTCGAAGCTCGAACGATCAGGTCCTGTTCATGAGGATGTTTGCGGATGTGTGTTTTATGTACGACATTAGTTGGCATACACATAGCCGGGCCGCACTGTCAATCATCCGTTGATGGGCTTTTTAGTCAGCTACAAGCACAGTACGTTGTACTGTACTGATCGCCAAGTGTGGCGCAACCGTGTCCTCAATTCCTTTCAGACAAAGCAACATATCCCACATCTATAAGGCATTGATATAAGGTAATCAAGTGCCGCCTTTGCAAATGACTCCAGAATTTCGTGCAACTTTAGTTCGGTTTCTGGCGGCCGTAAGCAAAGGCCGTGCTGCACGACCTTTGCTTACGGCTTACGGCTTAGACGAGGCTCCTGACGCATGCACTGGCCGTGCTTACGTCACAGCGATGAGCCTCGTCTTCTATGTGGAGCGCCAACAGGCGCCTCCATTGGCGGTACCAGTGGTCGCCCTCCACGAGATGCTGCTAGACAGTCCGGAGCTCAACAAAGTGCTTGCTCTTGTCACATGCGAGTAGCGGGCCGCCGGCCACATATCCACCGAGTGGACCCGATTGCCCACCCCGCCGGTTCCGGGAATCGTGTGGCCAGTGGGTCGCCGACCCCTTCTCTGTCGCTACTAGTATTCTATGCACGAACAGTCGCATGCGAAGAAGAGAGATGTGAGCAACGTGCGGTCTACAAGAGCACGGCTGAAGAGAAACGGTCCAGAGACAGTCGAGGGAACCTCCCTCGACGAATGGCTCTTTGTACATTTTGCACTGTGTAGGTCTAAGTATACTCATTGATGGGAGGCTAGTTTAGTCGAGAGGGACATCTTCCTCATTGTCCGGAACTATAGTGTATGCGGATTTCCCTGCATACAAGTATTGCTGAAACTGCAATGTCCAGAGAAACGAACCTCCTATCGCTTATACTTTCCAAAGTTCTTCGAAGTACGAAGTGCAGACTGCTTGAGCTCTCTACTGGAAGGACTGGGTATTTTCGTAGCGATTTCGGCGGACGGGGATCTCTGGCTTCTGTGTGCACATGGGGCTGACAATCAATATGAATCTAGCAGAAGAGGTCTTGCGTGTGATAAGTGTAGGTCTAGTGCACTGTGAAACGATGTTGCACGACCTCTGAGCGATTTGTCGATGCCACAGGCATGCGAACTTAGGAGGCTCGCACGGCCGGTAAGACGAGGTGACGACACACTGCGTGTGGCCTCCTCTTGCCATCAAAGCATGCACTAAAACTAGTCGCCTCGGTTTCCGTGTGTCGGCAGTGTAGACAGCAGAACTAACAACTCATCGTGGGTATTGGTCCAAACCCCCTCCAAGCATCGTCTGTCTTAACCGGATCCTGCCTTTCCTCACCTGGATCCACTACGTCCCTACTCTCGCTCATCACAGCGGGGTGGTCTTTGGCAGGACCGCTCTTGCTTTCCGAGTACAATCGACGCGTGGGAGGCATGGCCTAGTACATGCCCTCGCTGCTATTGTAATACGACTGTGCAATCCAAGGAAACACCGATGAGTAGCCATCACCACCTCACCCGAACCTCAAACCGCTTAAGTCTCCGAAATCGTCGCCCCCGCTTCCCAGTCTCCATCGCCATCTGGCGTCGCGCAAAGGAGCGAGCCGCAAGGTCACTCTAACGAGGCCCACTGAGCACTGTTCTCTATTCATGAGGAATGGCGTCTCCCAGTCCGCATCGTGTCCGTGCACAATACTAGTAATGCAGATCCAGCACGCGTATCCTCTGGAACGTGCGCAAGGAGATACATGACAATCGTCTGGATAGAACTAACGCATTTACATTTCTATCCAGTACGATGACCCCCCTCGCCGGCGAGGAGGGGGTCATCGTACTGGATAAGCATGTAGGTGCGTTACAGTAGTTCTATCCAGACGACTGGGCGAAGCCCCATTAAAGTGTCCTGGGCAGATGCTGAGAGTACTGTAGTGGATAATATATTAATACTGAACTAATACTACTATAATATCAGCATAGTACTATATCATTTTAGGTGGTTGAAGCCAAATGTTATTATTGATATAATATATCAATATTATTTTCATCTGTCGCATAGTAATATCGTTTTACTATTTCTATCCACCCCTCCCCAGTCCTAAAGTCCACCTCTCCGATGCTTCTCCAGACAGTATTCCTATAATAAAGTAGTAAAGTAGTCACGTCCGATAATTCCCGCAGAACTTGATTTTTCAGCGTAGGAGGTGACACGGTACTCCATAATTTAATATTCAAATACGTATCAATTCGATATAACTAATATTAAATACTAACAATAAATCTATGAGTCAACCGAATCGACTTGGGGAGGTATAAAAATTAAAATCTAATCTCCTAACACGTGGATTCCGCTGGGGGGACATACTTGATGTAAGAGATGCACTACTGGTTCCAATATTTCGGGAGGAGGTTGTACCTCATTTCACTATCGTGCTCGTGGCTCGAGCACTTCAATCCATTCAGAACTCTTGGAGATATTGGAAGAAAGCTGGATCAGAATAAACTCATTTGCGCAGCAAGCAACTCATACTGGTTCAACACTCAAAAACGGTGGTGGCATGGCTCTGTGCGATTGTAATCTCTCTCTAGGCTCTCGCTCAAAAATTCTATTGAAAAGTTCACTTCTCAACTGCCGTATGACATCTGGTACATGCTACTCTACACAACGGTCGCTGAGCTCGTCAGAGTCTTCAAGGTGAAGCCACGAAGGCGCCGGACGGCAAGCAGCTCTTGCCGCGCGTGGAAGAAAGCGCCGAATGTCGACTCCGACAAGAGCACGCGTACAATGCGGTCGACGGACGCAATATCATCTTCGTTGGATCGTCGGATGAGGGCGGGGTAATGGGCCGCGAACATCACGTGAGCTTCAATACACAGCGCCAGTATCGACCGCGGTCCGGCGTCCTCGAACACGATCTTGTTGCGGTCCATCCAGAGCACGCGAAGAACGATGAGGCGCATGATGTGCCACAGTACCTCAATGCTGTCGCGATCATCGTACCATGGGGAGGAGAATGGAGGCGGGGGAGTGCTAATCACATGTGTCCACGTTCGTTCTAGCCAAAGAACAACCGCCAATCCGGCCAGATACACGCCCACAGGGTCCGTGAAGGCTCGCATTCGAGGAAGCGATGTACATACGTTTCCATCGCCGTACAGCCGTGGTGGGGGCACAGGATGGCCGCAGGATTCGTGCGTTGAAGCCACCAAAAGCGCGATCCAACTGGGAGCGTGTAGAAGAGGATCCGCATCCAGACGTCATGGTACATGGGGAGGAGGTGGCGACGGAGTTGGTGACTACGGAGGAGCACGTGTTGCGATCGATGGTGGCGGCGGTGGTCCAAGTGCTGGAGGAGAGGATGATCGCCTCGAGGAGCTGCCGGAGCGACGACGCGTTTGAACGCAGAAGGTGGGAGATCCGGAAACAAGCGCACGCGGCTACCGCACAGGAGCCCCGCGAGCGGGAGTTGGCCACTCGGAGCCCGCTCCCAGCCCACGAATTCATTGGTACAGCGGCTTGCGATGATCGTCAGGTCCGTATGAAGCAGGAGCAGCCATCGCGCCAGCACGGCACCACGCGACCACCCTTGCGTCCGTGGGAAATATTCGTTGACGAGCGCTGTGGCGTCCGGCCAGCGGCCCGAAGACAGCGTAGATATCTTGAAGACAATATACACCGAATTCCTTGGCAAAGCGCATGCGAAAGCGACGCTGGGGGGCCGGTACAACCAAAAGTGAGCCCGTTTTCCCACTTCGCATGACGTGGAAGCATGGAGAACTGTTCATCCACAACGGAACTGCGAGCTCCACAGCCGGACTGGGCTCCGGACTGCCGCATTCTCGCGTGTGATGATCGGGCATTGGATCTCATGCCAAATCGTCCACGTGCGGCTCCACCATTCGGAGAGAAAGCCGACGTCGATGAGTCCTGATGCAGACGACGAAAAACCGCTGAGGAAGTCGAGCGGGTACGAGCCCCCGAGATGTGGCAGAGCAGCTTGCCACAAGTTGAGGCCTGGCTTGACCCAAAACGCAACTGAATGAGCCTCAACGCCAATGCAGAACCGCTGGAGGCCGCGAATATGTTGTCGCCGGAGAGAGACTGCAATGCTGGGGAGTTGGAGCCCCCCGGAACCACGTTTCTGGTCGAGGAATTCACTGCGAAGGAGCTGGACGGGCCGTTCATTGGGATCTGTGCGGCGGCTAAGCATGAAAGCGTTCAGCACCCGTTCCCATCTCGCGACTGTCTTGTCTGGAATGACCGTGTGTGCCGTACAATGCCAAATAGTAGACAGGAGGATCGTTTGGACGAGCAGAAGGCGACCTTGGAGGGTGCGAGCGCGCCAGCACCATTGTCGGAGGCGTCTGAACAGCGTTGCTTCCAGAGAACTCACCACGGCAGAGGCGTCCACCAGCGGCCCGAAGGGCAACCCAAAAAACTGCACCGTCTCGTCTATTCGAAGACTCCTGACCCACGAAGAACCGGCGTCTTATGACCCCGTCGAAGAACAATCACTCTATAGGCTCTCGCTCAAGAATTCTATTGAAAAGTTCACTTCTCAACTGCCGTATGACATCTGGTACATGCTACTCTACACAACGGTCGCTGAGCTCGTCAGAGTCTTTAAGGTGGAGCCACGAAGGCGCCGGACGGCAAGCAGCTCTTGCCGCTCGAACAATCACTCTATAGGGACGACCGGGACACCACATAATCAGTGTAGTCCACACTACATGGTGTTCTCGTCCACTGACGCCAAGCAGATATTCACACACCCCATTACCGCACGCAATACCTCTTCCATGATCATTGCGTCCACGACATCACCGGAACCAGCTCCACCGCGCGCGTCCACCTCAATCGATGGCCCTGACGGGACGTGGGGAGCACGCCCGCGCCACGAACGCGTTCACGTGTGGCGGCCGTCCGAGCCGAGACCACGGCAGCCACGACGTCACCGGCACCAGCTTCACGGCGTGCGTGTACCACGACGGATCGCTCTAGCTGTATCGAGCTGAGCCCATTGCCATTGCGAATGGCATCGGTGCGTGCGACTACGTCTGCTCGAACCGATTTCGAGGGTGCGGTTTCAAAGCATTCGACCCCAACGTGCAATCTTGGCGTTACCTTCGCTGGACTCGAGCTGACTCCAGACAGAGACGAACCACGTGTACGTGTTGAGCGTAGTGCAGGCCCAGAAAGCTACCATCGGTGGTATCAGATGCAAGCGGGTCATCGCGGGCAGTCCGCGAAGTCGCATTTGAGTCTGAGGGGGCAGTAGAAGTTTCAACATCTCCCCAATCGAAAAATATGACGCATTCGGCAACGCTGCCTGCGGGGGAGACGAGAAGATTTGCTGAGCGTGCATGATGCGCGCACAATATCAAGGCTTGTGTGTACGGGAATTGCCCAAAGTGCCAATGTGAGTGCGATGGGCTTTCCATTGAGTTGAAGTTGTTACGGTGTCGCGCCAGACCAGTTGCCAATCGACCCCCGTGTATCGTTCTTCAAAGAGACGTCCACAAAACAAAAACAAAAACCTTATTGACGGGAGGACCCGACACCAACGCCCAAGGAGCGCATTTTCCCTCCGTGCAAGCGATCCTGAAGTTCCTTCGGTGTAATGATGCTACCATTCAAAGTCTTCGTCATCACCTTCCATCAAGTAACAAACGTCGACAGCGGTCATTCTGGACGGCCAATGGCGCCGACGAGAAGAGTGGGCAAGCTGCACTGACGAAACTTGGTTTGTGGTGGAATTGCTCACGGAATCAATGTGCGGCGCAGAAGCAGCTACCGATGCGTTGTCGGCCTTCAAGCGATCTTGTTCATTCCCCGTCGACTCGATTTTTCCGGACGGTCACATTACCAAAGGTTTGAAAGTCATGGCCTAGACAACGAAAGTGGAAGCAACGCCAGCTGGGCCGCGTCATGATCGATGGCGCCGTATGGTGATCTGGAATGACTCAGTGTGTGGAACAACCCAGGGCACGACCAGTCGGGCGGCGATCAATGCTGCATTCCGCCGCAGTCAAGACCGATTCGCGGAAGTGCCTCGGACTGGTACGGCTTCACTCACCGATCGGCGGTGCTTCGCGTGCAACAGACTCAATGGGGCACAACAGTGTACAACGTGCCACCTATCGCACCACCGGGAGCGCGCTCTGTGTAGACAACAGTGTCTGCCTTCATCTCGAGCAAGATGGGCGCGCTGCGCGCAGATCGCTCCCCGGGGCAGCATTACCTCGGCGGGAGACGGCAGTGTGTTGGCTGGAGGAACATCGGCGGCACGAGGGTCATGGGCTCTGACGATGTCGGCGATGCAATTGGTTGGGCGTCTCAAGGTTCACTGGGCGGACATGACGTCTACTAGATGCGAATGTCATGCACTCATCGCCGGGCTCGAGGCGTCGAGAGACACTGGCGAGCAGATCTGCGACAATCAAGCGGCGAGCAGCATCCTGACCCTGGCGAGAGAGATTGCAACGGGACGGCGGCCGAACCACATCAAGTTTACGAGTGCGCACCGGGTTGAGATTCGGACGATGGTCACGCTGATGATGCCGGGCGGGACGTTCACCGCTGTGTGGGTAAAATCGCACCAAGAGGAGGAAGTAA
>JAADVV010000987.1:0-10791 GCA_023335905.1 Pythium pyrilobum
CCCTCGAGGCGGACGGCCTCGTCAACAGGGGTAGAAAGAAACGGGGTGACGGAAATGGGCGATAGCGACAGCAAGTTTGCGACGGATTCCTCGGGAGATGAAACTCTTCCGAGGACTTCGAGCCCACACACCGTTGTGGCCAAGGCGACCCCCGCCCCTAAGAAGAAGCAGCGCGCAGTGAAGCCGGATGCAGATTCGGTACCGCGCAAGAAGAAGGCTGCGGCGGACGTCCATGCCGCGGCGAAGAAGCAGAAGGAGCGTGCGGGGACCGATGCCGAGTCGGCGCCGCGCAAGAAGCAGGCCGCGGCGAACGTCCATGCCGCGGTGAAGAAGCAGAATGAGCGCGTGAACATGTTCGCCTCCTCCGAATCGGCAATCGAGTCGCCGCAAGAGAAGAAGCCCGCGGCAAAGGCGAGTACTGGAGCGAAAACGCATTAGATACGCACCGAGAAAGCAGGCTTCTCCGACGCTGAAGTCGATGCCCAACAAGCTGTGCAACCGCCTCGAAAACGCCGTTCCGTTTCTGGGCCAGGCTTGGTACCACCTCGAAAGAAGAGGCGAGTTCCGCGGGACGAGCGGAGCCACCACGACGTGCGAACGGGTGGGGGATGACTCGGAGATGGACAGCGATGATGACCACTACGAGGACAGCGACGACGGTGGTGAGGAGGACGACGAAGATGATGGCGATGAGGCGGGCGAGGACGAGGGCAGCGATGAAGACGAGGATGAAGAGGATGAAGAGGATGAAGAGGATGAAGAGGATGAAGAGGACACAAGCGACGGTGATGAAGACTCCGACGACGACGTCCGCGGTAAGGTTTATTGCAGCTGAGTGGAATTTGGGACAGCATCTAAACGCGATCTGTTTTTGCTTGTAGTAGGAGGCAAGAAAAGGCCCAGAGGTAAGCCGCCCCCGCGACTTGGCGAGGTGCGCCGCAAGAACGAGAAGGAATGGAAAGAGCTGCTGGCCCACCGCGCACGTATCGAGGTGGACACCACTCCGTTCGAGACGCGGCAGTGGAAGACGTGGGAGAGCTTCGACGCTGACCTCGCTACGTATGAGGTCGCGAATCTCGTGAAGTTTCGCAAGCGTGACTCCAAGTCCCGGGGCATATGGAACAGGTCAGTGGCATGCAGCTTGGAAGACCTGGGCTGTGAATGTGACTAAAGAATAGTATTGAGCAGCAATCACGCCCTGCAGATCCCCGGACGTTTCAGCCTAGCGAAGCGAACGCTTCGGCGCACCCAAGGGTGCATTCAAGAGTTTCGAGCGAAAGGGGAACAGCACCACCAAAAAATCCGGTGCAAAGCCCGCCTGATCGTGCAAGTCATGAAGATCCCACGAAGCTCATCGACGCTGAAGTTCAAGTGGCGTATCGTGGTGTTGACCGAGGTACGGGCACCACTTCAGCAACATCTGTGTGCTCCACTTCAGCACCATTTCCCCATTGACCATTATATCTTTTTAGGCCACCCTGCACAACCCCAACATCAGTCCAGCGATCTTTGCCCAGTACCACTATGGGATAATCGTCGACGACGCGGTGTTGCTGGGGAATACTTTATCGCTATCGACGGCAACCGCTGCGCGTTTATCCAGGACGACGAGGATCTTACGACTGGCATCATCCTCCAGTCGCGTATGCAGGCCGAGGTGTTCGCGCAGTGGCCAGACTGCCTCGTCCTCGACTGCACGTACAACACAAACAACCTCGGCTTTAAGATGGGTGAGTGGGGCCCAGCCAGTTCTCACCAATCGTCATGCAGGCTCTATGATTTTGACAGGACCCACAGGTCGAGGAATCCCCGTGTTCGATTTTCTGTCGACGACAGAGTCGAAGGCAGCACTGACCACCATCCTCAACTTCTTCAAGTTAACGAATCCTCAGTCGACCAAGACCGAGGCTTCTGTTATCGACAAGAGCTTCACCGAGCTCGGGGCGGTGTGCTCGAGGCACTGTTCCTCGATGCAATGGTAAGCCTGGTTGATGACAAGCGTGGCCGACGGCGCGTAATGCAGCAGGCAACGCTGTAACTGATTGGTTACTTCGTGAACAGGTCTTTTTGTGCCAATTTCACGTTGTCCGGACTGTCGGCCGCGCACTTACGATGGCGAAATAGCAGCTTTCGCCCCCGATGCAAGCTGCCGTCGCCGCTCGCTTCGGAAACCTCATGTACAGTCGCTCTGTTGCCGAGTTCGACTGACACCTCGAGGACTTCCGCGAGTTTGTCGGCCGCCTCGGTTCTACTTTGCTCAAGTATTTTGACGCGAACTGGATCCCGTGCCGGATGCAGTGGTCGAACATTGGGCAAGCAGTCAAGTTCAGATGCGGAAACTCGACAACAAACCGAGTCGAGTCGAATTGGACTCAGATCAAGGTCGTTATCGGCGGCAAGACGGAAATCGACAAATGCGTGTCCTCCCTGATCCAACACGAGTTGGCAATTTTTCGCGGCCTCGAGACGAAGCTATCTCAAGTGATGTCAAGCTCTCGCGCGTTCATTGGAATTCCGTTCTTCCTCCGACCGGTCGCGTCGCTCCTGTCGGACTACGCATTGGAGAAGGTCGTCACGCAGTGGAATTTTTTTTCCATTTTGCCAGCAGACGGTGGAAGTGGACGGACGCTTTGGCGGATCAATGTGATGGTGCCGAGGAACCAGTTCGCGGCAACACTTCGGCGCCATCGCGGAAGAAATCGACCAAGCGATCGAAGAAAGCCAAGAGAGCGAAGGAGAAGGTTCGTCATCGGCGCTCTCTATTCTATGTGACGACGTCTGACTCCATCTACAACGCGGATACTCGTCACTCGGCGTGGACGTGCTCGTGTTTTTCCACGTGACTCATCGTTTGCCATGCCGTTGCAGCTACAGCCACCAAAGATCCAAAGATCAAGTACGTGCGCGTGAAGCGAGGAGGGCGAGCAAAACATTTGGTGTTGAGTGGCCTCGAGATGCGTAACATCGCGCGGACGGAATTCGAGCCGGTCAGTGAAGAGCTCGAGCGAACCGGCTCCGTCGTTTTCTACAGTCGTATGGAGTAGCTGCGATGAGTTCTCCACGATCTCGTCAAGTCGTGGCACGCGGACGACGCGTCGCGACGCGTTGACGCGAACGGTGACGCAACAATGGCCGACGAGGCCGGAGCGGGGGAAGAAAATGACGACGTTGACGATGTTCAACGCGAATGAGCGGATCGGGGCGACGACGCTGAGGTAGACGGCGATGAGATGGCGAAGTACGAGAGCGAGACGATGTTCCCAGCAAATCGCAGTGACTTGAACGAGTGTCTCGGTTGTGAACATGGGCCTGGCACATATGTAGATGAGGACAGCGATGATGGCGCGGAGGATGGTGCCGATGACGGTGGTGGCGCCGAGAATGGTGCCTATGACGGCGATGGTGCCGAGGATGGTGCAGATGACGGCGACGGTGCTGATGTTGGCAACGCAGGGGATAGCGACGACAGCGATCGAGGTGACGAGGATGGCGCCGATACTGGTGCTGGTTGTGGTACTGCGTACGGCTTGGAGAACCACTTTTCTTACAGTGGCAGCGACGGCAGCGAAAATGAAGACCTCGACTACCTCTTCAATCCCGCAGACGGAGACGACATCGTGGATGGCTTTAGGCGTCGGTCGGAGCTTGATGGACTATCCGACGTGCCTTACAGGAGTCTTCTTGAGATTTCTCCGTCGCAAGTCTCGCTACCACAGCTCAACTTGTCCGCGTCATCACTCCGCGTGATGGGGTCAGACGAAGATCCAGCTTCGGCGTCGCCTGCACTGCCAACGCTCCCCGCGCCGAGCCAGTCCGTGAAGCCTGCCGTGCGGGCCGCGCTGGAACGTCGTACACCGCTCGAGATCTTGCCGAGCTCGACTTCAACGAAAGCGACCTCAAGTGCTGCAACTTCACCGTCCCAAATCTGGTGGCCGCGAGCGACACACATGTCCGCAGACGTGGCGCCGCCACGTGTACCTGATGTGATTGACGTTACCGCAGTCGATGAAGATTTCCTCCGAACGATAGCAAGGCATGCGCGTAGAGAAGAAGCAAGACGGGTCAGCAAATAGCAACTAGCGTTACGACCCGTGCGTGATTCAGAATCGGATGATGAAGAAGACCCAACCCCGCGGCGCGCAAAGTCTGCCGACGTGCAGCGGAAACATCAATTTCGGACAGCAGCGACGACTCGAGCGACACTGAATACGAGAGCGAGAGAGAGGACTAAGGGTAAGAGCAAACGGACAAGAATGAGCACACATGGGCGTTGCTGTATCAGAATGGCGCCGATGTGCTGTTGCGGAAGTGGTGCCAAACAATGATGTTCACTGACTGTATCTGTGCTGTAGTCTGCGGCGCCAAACTTGTCCAAAATTAACTGAAGCTGCTGAGACTCCCGAAACCTGCGAAAGGCAACCAACGAAAAGGTACAACCAATTCCCTGCCTGCCTGCGTGCTCGTGGTAAACCGTAGTGCTGAGTTTTCCGCTTAGCAGACAGCAGAAAAAAGCAGGCGCGTCTGCGCGCTGAGGGGGAAGCCGAAGCGCAGGCAAAGAAAGCAAAAAGAAGAAGATGCAGAAGACGACGTCCCTCAAGTCACGGTCCGCGACTTCCTCTTCTGGGATAACTACACGCCGAATTTTGAGATCGAGACACGCCGGTACGACTCCTTCCCATTTGCCACGCCAAGTCGAGGCATCGCCGCAACGAAGGTGAAGCTTCTTCCTCCTGGGTTCGGCATGCTGACTTCGCGCCTGCTGGCGCGAAGTCACGGCGAAACTGCTAACTGCGTTTGCCGAGAAGCGGAGGAAGATACAGTCTGAAAGTTTGCCCGCAGTCGAGGACCCGATTGTTGCTGCCGACGGTACAAGCGACAGCGACGATGACGAGACGGAGCCACGGAAAATCTTGGTTGGCTACTTCCCTCCAGCCTGCGCGTTCTACACTGAGTGCGTGTTGCGGTATTGGTGCGCAGACACGAGTTGATTGTTTTGCGACGCTAACTTTACGATTTTGGCTGTGCAGGCCGTACGTCAAGACCCTCCAGGCCTACTATTTATTCCGTACCAGCACCGTCCGTACGTAAAATGCGGACTGGGTGTGGTTGAAAAATATCAGCCCAAAAGATCTCAGCTCTTCGCGGCCGTTTTCCACGCCCAGTCAATCGGCGACACATCTGCACGAGATTGCAGAAAAACCCCGCCGCGCGTTCCTACGGTTCCGTGTAAAAACGCGTTTTCTCACACCCCGCATCCCACGTCGGACACAGGGTGACACGATCGAGTTGCGCTACGACGAGATCCTCGGCAGGATCACCGGGAGCCAGTGGCTGTCCGGCACGATCTTTTTTTTCATTTTGAACAAGATCGGGATGACGTCTTCGTGATGGACTCGCTTTGCACGGACATGACCAAGTTTAAAACGCCGTTCGACGACATCAAGCGATTGAAGTTCTTTGTCCAGCCGGTGCTGATGAGAGATAACCACTGGGTAGTCATTGTGGCCGAGTTTGAATGGTCTGATAATTCTACCGCCATGCACGTCTATGACCCGCGTATGTCCAAGAAGACGGAAGATGCGATCACGAATAAGCGGCAGAGCTTCACTCCCTCTTCTGGACCGTTGGATACAACGCACCTATCCAGGTGGCGCAATTGGAAACGTGGTGGAGAACCTGCTGAAGGGCCCACAAGACGATGCCGGCGAGGGTTTCCCCGTTCAAGGCAAAAGCGATGGCAACAGCTGTGGCTTCCTCGTTATCAGCGTTGTTTGCGCTCCCCTCTTCGGCATCCGGTTCCAGGGTGCTTTACTTCGCCGCAACTCGCTTCACGAGAACGACCTGGCTGTCGTACGCTTGCGGTGCTTCCACCTGATCCTATGCGGTTCGACGGTCTTGGAGCCCGCGCTAAGCCTGCGAGCGGCAACGCGACTGGAAGACGTCACGCGCGGCGGCGAGAGATTGCTTCGATTGTGAGATCGTTGATGGTGCTGACAAATGGTACTGGCTTCTGTTGCAGAAAGTGGTGTTGGAAGCTTTGCTGGGTACCAACAGCTCTCACAAGTAGACCAAGGAACGCAAGAGGATAACACAAGTATACGTCCTCACTTCCATGTTGATGTTGTTTATTGCTATTCGCGGCATCCTAGTTACCAGAAAAGCGCGAAAGCAACTTGGAGAGGTAAAACCCAAACGATCGCGCCAGAGGCGGCTCATTTGCGATTGCAGACGTTGCAAGTGTGCACGACGATGCGAGTTTCTCCCAGATTTGGCCCTGCAACTTTGCGTGAAGCTCGATCAGTCCTTGGAGCGCCCGCCCTATCGTCTCCAAGTCCTCATCAAGTACGCGGAGAGCCTGTACGCGCGACCACAGGGTAGCTTTCACGAGTCGGTCCGAGTCAGGTTCTTCCGCCACCCGGGGCGGCACTGACGGAGATTGCGCGGGAGGAGACCTCAAGCGCTTCTTCTGGCGTTTCCTTTCCGTGCTCCCCCCACCCCCCCCAGGAGTTGGCGTGCCTTGAGAGAATGAATATTTTTGAACGAGAAACGCTACCGTCTCTTCACCTCTCTACAGGAATAACGGTACAATACCCGTTTCTGCTAGTGACGCCCGAATTGGCAGGTTTCCCACCACCTTTTGCCAGTGAGGCCTCTATCTTGCCCAGCCTGTGTATGTGCACCACACAATTTCGTGTCTATGAATTATTCGTGAAATTTACGTTTGTACCATCATATCGGTACTGTGTGCCACGCTACGGATGGTAGTTTACCACGCAAGATTGAAAGCTACCCGACTGATGTGGTACACGCAATAGTTTTGTTGCGTAAAAGGTGCAAAATGGTACCTGCATGGTGCGCAAAAAACTGATGTTGCTTGCGATGGTGCTGACCCAATGGTGCTGTAACGAGCGTCATGGTCGACGCTCTTCGGTGTGATCGTTGTGAGTCTCAATTCCATTGGCGTCTTTCAATGTACCTTCACGTACGTAGTACACATACGTGTGTCGTAACCAAATAGGTAACGCCAAGATCCACGCCGAGAGAGCCTGGGCAGTGACCACACAGCGCAGACTGGATCAAGCGTTTCCGTCCCTGTGAATTCCCGCGGTTCGAGCCGCAATCGATCTCGGCGAAGTAGCTCATGCTTGACTGCCCCCGGCATCGCATTCGCTGCGGCGCGGGACCTAGACCTTGCGAATGCACTCGCAGCTCCTGCCGACAATGGGCACTGGATAGATACCACTGGTGACGGTCTGCTCCATTTCCTGTTTTGCTGTGTGGCTGCGTGGGGCATGCCCGTCCGCAAGGATGTCGCCTACCGCACCTCCAAACTCCAGTCCGTCACGGACTGGCGATCAGCCCAGCCCGATCCGGTTCACGAGATAGAATCCAGCAGACCAGTTCAGCGTAAGTTATAACCAGGGGCCCGGGTGATAGCTGACGTCGAACTGCAGGGTTGGCTAAAACCGTTTCGGTGATTGGTCTCTGGCAGCATCGCGCCAGTCGTCTGTGGTGCTAAGTGAATTATCGTACATAATGGCCACCGCACGGAATAGAAATGCTGGAGACACACGACGATGTTTGATACTTGAGTTGCAATATGGTTTGATGTCCAACGTTGGTATCGACGACCCTCGCCGAAGCCGCGACGCTACTGCAGCGAGGGCATGCAGCGTACAGTACCAGAGGTCTATATAGCCACGCGGGTACTGTGCCGCTACGGTCGACGAATGGATGCAGAGGACGCAAGGGCACGTCTGCCTCACCCGTTTCGATAGCAGCTCACCATGTCCTACGTCGGATGCCGAACCCAGCGAGACCTCTCGCCAGAGTCACGTCAACGCGGTGGAGCGTCGGTGCGGTTTTGGAATTGACCTCCTTCGATTGGCTAGACCACGCGCGTCACACGCCCCGACGGACGCCGCAACCACCTCTTAGGTACAGCGGTCATGATTCAATCGTGGCCTACACCTGCACCACCAGCATGAACACTGTATGCTGGTGGTGCAGGTGTACTGGTGGTACTGCCGAGATCAATGGACCGGTACCGTAAAGTAGAGTTGGGTCCAGAATTGGATAACCTCCCCAATGTGTAACCTTCTATATTGTAATTTTGTTTGCACAAATCGCTTCATAGAGTACACTCATCAAAGTCCCTTAAAACACATTACCCTGTTATAAATGATTCATTCACTGGTGAGGATGAGAAATGCGTCCAACTTGGACCGTTGGACTGTCCAACCTTCCAACTGCGTGACCTACACTCTTGGCCTGGGAGCGTACTCAACCTACTATCATACGGTAGTTGTGGGGAGCTGCTCATCAGATCTGAGACCACCACAAGTTCTGCAGTCGCAAGCAGCGATTGCCCATGCAGCCTGCTGGACAGGCGGGGACGACGAAGTGCGTGGAATGCGGGCCCTTCCTATCATTGGCGGCCGCGCGGACGGCGATGCAGATCCTCCATACGGCCTACGGAGGATCTGCATCGCCGTCCGCCACGCAGGCATCACTTTCCAATTCGCCTCCGACCGCAATCGGCCATCCGGAACGACGACCAAGCATGTGCTCGCAGAACGCTGAGCCCAAGCCCACGCCCACGCCCGTGGTGCGCCACCCGCTGGACCCGCTCACGGCCGATGAGGTGCTGCGCCTCAAGCAGGTCGCCGCGGTCCACGGCTACGCCGGGCCGCAACTGCGCTTCTCCTACGTGCTGCTGCGCGAGCCCGACCACGCGACGCTCTCCGCGTTCCACGACGGCGACGCCGTGCCGCGCGAGGTCGGCGCCATCCTGCTGGACACGGCGACCAACGTCGCGCGCGAGATCGTCGTGGACCTCCCGGCCGCCAAGCTCATCCACGACCGCGAACTCAACCCGGCCGTGGACGGCTGGGGGCCCATCCTCGACGAGGACTACACCGCCGCGGAGGTCATCGCCAAGGCCGACCCCGAGTACGTTGCGGCGCTGGCCAAGCGCGGCATCACGGACCTCAGCACCGTGCGGTGTGCGCCGCTGTCTGCTGGTGTCTTTGGTCACGAGAACGAGGTCGGCGTGCGCATGATCCGCGTGCTGAGCTTCCTCGCCAGGAAGAACACGCACTCGATGTTTGCTCACCCGATCGAGGGTGTCGTCGCCCACGTGGATCTGCACAGCCGCCGCGTGCTGCGGCTCGTCGACACGGGCTACACGCACGTACCGGAGGAGTCGGGCGACTACTTGGACCCGGAGATCACGGGGCCGATGCGGACGACCATGAAGCCGCTCCACATCACGCAGCCCGAGGGCGCGAGCTTCACGGTCAAGAACCACGTGCTGTCGTGGGAGAACTGGCAGGTCCGCATCGGCTTCAACGGCCGCGAGGGACTCACGCTCCACGACGTCTCGTTCAGCGACAAGGGCGAGCCACGCCGCATCCTCAACCGCGCGGCCATCTCCGAGATGGTCGTGCCGTACGGCGACCCGCTGCCGACCCACAACTGGCAAAACTACTTTGACGCCGGCGAGTACCAGTTTGGGCGGCTCGCCAACTCGCTCGTGCTGGGCTGCGACTGCCTGGGCAAGATCCAGTACCTCGATGCGACGGTCGTGAACGACTTTGGCGAGCCCGTCGAGCTCAAGAACGTCGTGTGCATCCACGAGGAGGACTTTGGCACGCTGTGGAAGCACACGGACGTGTACACGGGCCACGGCACGGTGCGCCGCCAGCGCCGACTCGTGATCTCGTTCTTCGTCACGGTCGGCAACTACGACTACGGCTTCTACTGGCACCTGTACCTTGACGGCAAGATCCAGCTCGAGTGCAAGGCCACGGGCATCGTGTTCACGTCGGGCCATGCGGACGGCTACGAGTTCGCGACCGAGATGGCGCCGCGGCTCGGTGCGCCTGTGCACCAGCACCTCTTCTCGGCGCGGCTCGACGTCGCGATCGACGGTGACAAGTGCCACGTCGACGAGCTCGACGTGCAGCGGCTGCCCATGGGGCCGGCGAACCCCGTGGGCAACGCGTTCACGCGGCGCGTCACGCGGCTGCACAGCGAGAGCGACGCGCAGCGCCTGGCCGCCAACGACAAGGGCCGCGTGTGGCGCATCGCGTCCAGCGAGAAGACCAACCGCCTGGGCCACCCGACGGCGTACGCGCTGTACCCGGAGGGCCAGCCGCTGCTGCTCGCGGCGGACGAGGCGTCGATCCGCGAGCGTGCGGCGTTCACCACCAAGCACCTCTGGGTCACGCAGTACGCGCGCGACGAGATGTGGGCCGCTGGGTATACGCCCAACCAGCATCCGGGCGGCGCCGGATTGCCCGCGTACACCAGGCAGAACCGCCGCGTGGACGGCGAGGACATTGTGGTGTGGCACACGTTCGGGCTGACCCACTTCCCGCGCACGGAGGACTGGCCCATGATGCCCGTGGACTACGCGGGCTTCGTGCTCAAGCCCGAGGGCTTCTTCGACCGCAACCCGACGCTTGACGTGCCCGAGAACCCGAACGGCAAGGAGCGCTCCGTGCGCTGCTGTCCGTGCCCAGCGAAGCTGTAGCTGGCAGGGAGGGAATACGTGACCATCACTCCTAATTGCCTCGTTCTGGAGACAGTACATTCAAGTTGGGCTACGTACCCAATCCAAGCACGTGAACTCCAGTGTCTATGATCTGATTGGCTCCCACTGTGCGTACCGGTTTCGGGTCGGTACCTCTGGCCCACTGCAAAACCTCATACGACGTAGTAAAACCTCACGAAGCACCCAAAAGAACACATTCCGCGGCCTCCAAAACGGCGACTAGCGCGCCGTCC